>RJWM01014599.1:0-50066 GCA_004363535.1 Dasyprocta punctata | reverse complement strand
CTTGCTCCTTTTACTTTGCTGCTTTTGTTTGGCTGCTGCCTTGATTGAAGTGCTGCCCCAGTGCCATGCCACCCTGCCTTGGAGCCAGCTGATTGTGGACTGAAACCTCCAAAAACTGTAAGCTAAATAAACCTTTCCTTCCCCAATTTTGGGTGTCAGGTGTTTTGTCTCAGCAACGAGTAAAAAGTAACCAAGACAATGCACCACATTCTTGCCTATGTTTCTTCCTAAAGTTCTCATGACCCTGATTTCCTCACATCCAAGCACCCACAGGTTCCCTGCTGAGTACTCAGAGGAAACTCTCAAATCCTTTGGAATCTCTACCTGAGTTCCTCCTCCCAGAACTTCTGCATGGAAACACTCTCAAAGCACTAACAGGTCTTACTTCATGTGTTTCCATCTGTCAAGGATTGCTGTCCCTCACAGTTTGATATCCAGTGTTTTAAATATCATCATTTCTTACATTTTGTCTAGATTTATCACTATTTCATGCAAAAGAGTCATTTAGGTCCTCAGTTCCCCATCTTGGGTGGAAAGAGAAGCCTGATAAATGATTTTGCTTGATTTTTTTTTTTTTTTTTTTTTTTTTTTTTTTTTTTTTTTTTTTTTTTTTTTGGTACCGGGGATCGAACTCACAACCTCGTGCTTGCCAGGCAAGCACTTGAGCCACTGAGCTAGATCCCTGGCCCCTTGATAAATGATTTTGAAGTTTTTGTACTTCCATTGACTTCATATGAAGTAGGAATGCTTTTGGGATCAAGTTAAATAAAATGTCATGAACTGTATCTTTTTTGTTACTGAAACACTTGCTATTTATTTATGTGATTGGCTCTTATAGTCATTTCCTAAATATTTCATCCTACTTTTTCTTTTCAATATCTGTTGGGCACAAACAGACTAGAATCTACATTTTATAGTCCTGTAGCACTGGGTATGGTCATATGGCTAAGTTTTGGCAGATTCACTGCAAATGAAAGTGGTACTTGAAATTTTCAGGAATTTTTGTTACAGAGAGACGCCTTGACCATCTTCTTGTCTAGCTGGGTCCATAGCTGATGACTGGAGCTACAGCAACCTTCTTATCGAAAGACAAAAGCCTCATGTTGAACCTGGTCTCTCAAATTTATGGTGCTATATTTCCATCTATAGCCTGAATTTCTATTAGAAATGTATTTTAATTTTTTAGCATAATGAATTTTGGTTTTCTATCACTGTCATCTAAACTAATCTAACAAACCCAAAAAACATAGAATTATAGAGCCGGTTGAGTCTCAAAGTTAGCCCATTATGCAAAATACTGTCTGGAGTTACTCAGAGAAATTCAACTAAAAACACAGATAATTGGAAGAAAAGGAAGGGACATACATCCTGAAACCAAAATCAATCTGAAATAAGAGACTCACAGAACAAGCAAAACATAGATAAAGGATTTAATAAAATGACCAGCCAGCCCACCTGGCAGCCAGTGGGTTGCTGTAACATTGGCAACTGCCCACTATACCAGGAAACTTAAAAGAAGAAAAAAAATGGATATACTGAAATAGTGCAACTAAATCAAGCCATACAGGAAAGACTTGGAATATAAGGTCCCCTGCCTCTGCTGCCTTCCTCTAAACAGAGACTGCTACAACCTAGCAGTAAATTCCACAGGCACACACAGGAGTGAGTAAACTGCTCCCTTCCTGACAATATGTAAAATACTGTCAAGAACTGAGTTCTTTCTATAATTATGTTTTGCTTTCCCTTAGCATGTTCACTTTTTATTCTATTACTTGGCACCTCAGAGTGACAAGAGGGTCGCACAGCCATATTAAAGATGAAAAAAAAAAAAAAGAGACAATAGCAGTGCCCACCCCTTTCAATTGGCATCTATCTCTTTTATCAAGAAATTAAAAGATTTTTAATACTTCATGACTCAAACCTGGGTTATCTGTCCACTCTTACTCTAAGGGAGAGTAGATAAGTGGCTGGGGTTTTTTTAGTTTTTGTTGTGGTTAAAGGAAAGCAAGAGAGAAAATGTTTGTGTGTGGCTGGTGGCTATTTGGTAAAGCAACCAAAAATACTTTCCCCACATAATAGAGATTTCAGCCATTTTAAAGCAAAAGGTTCAAAAGCACACATATGTAAATGTAGACTTTTCAAGGTGAAGAGATGGGAAGGTGGAGGAGAAGAAAGAAAAGAGGAGACTCTCTCTCTCTCTCTCTCTCTTTGTTGGAGATCAAACCCATGGCCTCTCACACTACATGTGCTCTACTACCACTGCGTCACAACTCCCACCCCCATCAATGGCTTTGCAACTCCCAGACTGAGGTATGCAGGAGATTTATTGATCAGGGTTGTGCAGGGCAAGTAAGGTACACTGTACTTTAGGCATGTACTTTAGATTGTTGTGGATAACATGTGTGATTTTTTACTGCCCTGACTTAGATGCTAACCCTTGTGCATGGGGCCACTCTATGCCTTCTTCTGCAAGAAACTCTCATGCCCTGGCACGTTCGGTTTTCAGAAGAAACTGTCTTCTTGAGCATTATACTTTGGGAGTTGAAAAGGTCAGGACAGTTATTTTGGTATCAGATGTGCTCTCCCTTGCCCCCAGGGCTGTACTTTTCTTCAAAGGACTGGTCAGCATTCTGGAATCTTTACTCCCCTCAACAGCCTAAGGAAAAGAAAAGAAACCTAGACCAGAAGTCCTGGCAAACCTTAGAAATCATCAAGAAAAGAAATCACACTGTGTCTGCTACCTCACCCCAAGACTATTTCTTTCATAAAAATAAATGGGTGTAACTCACATGCTGGTTGATTGAAACTCACTCCATTCCCTGAAGAAGTCTAAATGTCACTGTGCATTACTGCTGGATCTGTGGTCTCATGGCAACCTTGGCCTCTGCCTTTGGCACAAAATGCATGTTTTCTTTAACACAAACACAAGCATGCAATTGCACAAACATATACATGTCACAAACATTTACAAGCACACATGTACATTCGTGCACATATGCACATGTGCACTAATACATGTCCTGTCCATGTGCAGCCTATTATGCTAAGTTGACTGAGAGATTGTTTGCAAAATGACCACATTTTCCCACTGGTCTTGCTGCTTTTCTGGTTACTAAGAAGTTCTTCAGTCTTCTTCCATGCATTGTCACTAAGTCTCTGAGCCTGTGGTCCCAACTCCACACCAGCCTCATGCTCTTCCTCCTCTCCTCTGTCCTCTGCTCTCACATCTTCTTACTATATCAGAGCTGGCTCCCTGCCTTGCTGCAAGGACAACTGTTTCTCCTTCGCCTTTTTCATTTTTTTGAGCTCTACCAGTACAGTGTCCTCATCTCCTCAAATACTCAAGTGTGCCACTGACAGCTACTTTCCAAAGGCAAACTGTTTCCTATAAGAGAATAACTCTGGAGGTTTTTCATATTTATAGCAAATGCAAGGGGGGCAAACTCTTCTGAGCAGGGGCAAATTCAGAGCCCGGGCTAGTCCCCATCCAGCCTTCAGTGCCCTGTCACACACTGATTAAGGGTCCATCCCAGAGCTTCCTCCTTCTTGCAAGGGACAAGCCCACCCACTATGCTTCCCAATCACCAGGCTGCTTCCTGCATTTTCCAACATGGCACCAGCAGCCCTTCTCAGCCTCTATCTAGGAGGTCAAGCTGTGGACCATTGTCTACCAGAGTCTTCAGAGATTCCCAGTAAGAGGTAGACTGGAGACTGCTGGGGAGCTGTGCAGAGCTGGATATTGACAGGGATGAAGACTGTCCAATGGGACATGTGGCCACCATTTTGAAAAAAAAAGGAATAAGCATTAAGGTGGTCATAGGCAATAATGACAATATTGGTTCTGCCTATCCATGAATAGAGGTTATCTTTCCATTTTCTGAAGTCTTCTTTAATCTCCTTTTTCAGAGTCTGTAGGTCTTTTAGGTAATTTCCTTTCTTTTTTTTTTTTTTTTTTTTGTACCAGGGATTGAACTCATGACCTCATGCTTACCAGGTAAGCACTTGAGCCGCTGAACTAAATCCCTGGCTGGTTAGGTAATTTCTGGGTATTTAACTTTTTTGGTGCTTTTTTTTTTTTTTTTTTTTTTTTTTTTTTTTTTTTTTTTTTTTTTTTTTTTTTTTTTTTTTTTTTTTTTTTTTGAGACAGGGTCTTGCTTTGCAGTTCAGGCTGGCCTTGAGCCTTCCTCATAGCCCAGGCTGATCTCCAACTTATAATACCTCAACCTCTTGAGTGCTGGGATTACGAGTTGATGCTATTTTGAACAATATTGTTCTCCTAATTTCTTTCTTAGTGAGTTCATTATTGGTGTACAAGAACATTATTGGCTTTCTTTTTCTTTCTTTTTTTTTTTTACTGTTGATTTTGTATACTGCTACACTACATTATTGACTTTAGTATTAACTCTAGCAGTCTTTCAATTGAATTTTTTGGGCCTTCTATGTAGAGGACCATGCCACCTACAAATAATGATAATTTGACTTCTTCCTTTCCTGTGCATATCCTTTTTGTTTTTTTATTTCCTTCTCTTGCCTGATTGCTCTAGCTAGTGTTTTGAGTACTATGTTGAACAGGAGTGTTGATAGTGTGCATCCTTGTCTTGTTCCTGATTTTAGAGTGAAAATTTTTGACTTTTCACCGTTTCATAATATGTTGGCTGTTTGTGTGTCACAAATGGCTTTTATCAGATTGAGTTAAGGTCTTTCTATACCTATTTTTTTCAGGTTTTTGTTGTCATGAATGGATGTTGGATTTTGTCAAAGGCTTTTTCTGTGACTATTGAGATGATCATGTGTTCTTTGTCATTGTTTCTGTTTAATGTAATATATTACTTTTTAAATTTTTTAATCAGTTTATTGGCATGTCATTTTCATTTTTCTTGCTGTCATGAGTACTATTTATTGTTATGGTGTTAGTTGGCATTTTTTAAAAGATAATAAAATCCAACAAAACAGAACAGAACTAACTAAAACAAAGCAGCAAAATTGGTACAGAACTTCAAAGCAGTATACTAGGAAAACACTAGCTACCATACTATATCTTGTTATCTTCACAATAGTTGTCCATTCCATCAGGTATAGCAAAATCAAAACAAAACAGAATAAAACCAATCAAAACAGAACATTGAATAAAACAAAACAATCAGAACAAAACAAAACAGTGAGAACAATATTGGATTTCAAAGACAAAGATAGGCGGAAATCCCCCATATTTGCTATATGGGTACAGTCATCCTCCCAATAGATGCTCAGACCACTGACCCCCAGGCCTACAAAATCAACTGAACAATACAAGCATTTAGTTGCTTTTTGTACTTAGTTGCTGTCAACTCAGCCTGTTCTCCAAACTAGCTGGTTGCTTGGAGCAGGATGTGGGGTGGAGAGTTTGATTCTCATCCCACTCACCGGTAGGCTCACTGGAGGAACTGTTTGGCTTTTCTCTTCCTGGACCCTGCATGGCTTGCATGGCTTACCTGAAAGGCTGCCTAGTTGGCTTTTTGGTGGACTCCTCCCAGTCCCAGCATGGCCAATTCTCAGAAGGCTCTGACTTTTCTCTTCCTGGACCCCACATGGCTTGCTGTTAGTTGGTTTTTGATTGCATCATTGACCCCCTTCCTTTTGTCTGTGCACTTATTTATTCATTTATTTATTTACTGTAGTACTGATCTCAGGGCTTTGTGTATTCTAGGCAAGTGCTCGACCACTGCCCCATCTCCAAGCTTCTTGCCCCATCTTCTCACTGGGCTTGGCCACAGAACCTGCTCTATACAGTGTGTTGAAGCAGAAAGGATGCAAACAGAGGGTTGAAATGGTCTCATGTATGGGCTTTGCTCTCTTGCAGCTTTACCCTTACCATAGCCACATGCTCCAGCTGACTCTCTAGTCCCATGAGGAGGCTGAGCAACAAGTACAGCAGAGCCACAGTGATAGCCCAAGTTACAGTAGAACACTTCAGTTATTCAGAGACACCTGACTGATACCAGCCTGGGTCAGCAGACTCCAGTGTCATCATTATGATACTAAATCACTGTCATTCAGAGCAATGATTTGTGGGGTGTCATTAATTATACCACAGTTGTTCCTGGTCTCTCACCATGTGACACCTTGTACCACCTCAGACTTTTGCCACCAAGGCCATCACCAGATGTAGACTCTTGGCCTTGGACCAAAACTATGAGCCAAAATAAACCTATATTTTTATAAAGTATCCTGTCTTATGTATTTCATTACGGTAATGAAAAATGGACTAATGGGTACAGGGATATATAAATAACATCTGTTTCTATGTGTCTGTCTTGCATCTGTCTGTCAAGTAAAGTTTTTTAATTACTATTAGATTTTAAATGGTCACTTTCTGACTTTTTCAAAGTATAATCACATCATATGCACTAAAGGTCATCTTGCCTCTTCCTTTCTTATTATTTTCCCTCATTTTTTCCCTTTTTCTATTATATTAGCAAGGCGCCACAACTATTTGGATGTGGTTGAAGTGCATTCCCCAAGAGTTCATGGATTGGAAATTTAATTCCCCTTGTGAGGTATTAAGAAGGAAGAAACTTAATCTAACCATTAGAAATTAATCTAATCTCTAATCAAACTGCTTCAAGGTGGGGACATCGGAGGTGATAAGGATTAGAAAAGTTCATCAGGATGGGACCCCTATAATTGACTCCTGGTGACTTTATAACAAGAGACAGACGAAAATCACACACATATATGCTCTCTGTCTCTCATCATGTAATGTTTTGTGCTGCCTCAAAACTCAACCAGCAATAAACCCATCACTTGACCAGAACTATGAACCAAAACAAACCTATTTTTTTATAAAGTATCTTGCCTTATGTATTTCATTATAGTAATGAAAAATAGACTGATTACAAGGACATTGAAAACCATGAGTTATATTTATGTTTGTGTGTGCTGGATGTGTGCTGAACGTTTGTGAAACCCAGTGGCCTCTGACAGTCTGAGAACATCACCGTGGAGATGGTGACTGTAACTAGAATCTTTCTCATAATGGTGGCAGGTGAGGTGGGGCCTCGTGGGACCCAGGCAGCCCTGGCCACAGAAATAGAAGTGAATTGAGACAGTGGAGCTTGAGAAGACAATCCTTCCCTGTTCATAGGAGTCTGAGGATGACATGATGGCAAGGGATCAGGGAAAGAAAAACAACAGGCATGTAAGACAGCCCTTCCCATTCAAATTCACAGACACAAACTCAAGGGCTACCAATCCACCAGTCTCTACCTGGCCTTTTAAAGAAGGGTCAGTGTGTAAGACTGCCTCTTTATCCAAGGGTACAATTGCCAACTTGGAGAGAGGGCTCTGCCCTCAGAGCTCAAGACCTCAGAATGAGGATGCATTTATGATTTGTCCCTCTGTGAGCAGGACGAGTGATGGTGTGAGAGGACACAGTCCCAGGAGTCTAGCATGAGATGGAATGTTGCACTGATTAGTTTCCTGTCTAAGAAAATACAAACAAACCTAAGAAATGTACACAGCCTTTTAAAGCCACTATAATTTTAGCTTGAGCTTATCTTTTTTATTGCTTGGTGCTTAATCAGCAGTGGCTTGTACATATCAGCTTCCAGCTCTCCCTGCTGTTGAGTATTTAATGACCTGTGAATGAGCATGAGAAGATGCTATTAAACAGAGATCCCTACCATCCTTCTGCAGGGAATGAGCTCACCAAAGACTCATTTGCAAAGGGGATGTTCAGGCACTGTTGCTAGAGAACATTTGCTTTAATAAAACATCTACTGGGAAGAATAGTGAATTCATCTAGAAGAGATATCTCACTAAGCTACTTGGGGTGAAGGGGAGATAATGAAGGAAGATTCAAGTAACAATGAATAGCAATAAAAATACCACCAATAGGGCTGGGAGTGGAGCTTAATGGTAAAAACATTTGTCTAGCATGCATCAGGCCTTGGGTTACATTCCCAGCCCTGAAAAAGAAAAAGATCAAGTCTTCAAACCACCAACAACCACAACTTTATTCCTCTGCCAGATGCTGTTCTATGTGCACCTCATATTTTTACTCCTTTAGTCTGCATGGTGACCCCATTATGAAGGTATTATTATCGCCATCCCTCACAAGGAGGCTGCTCCTACACTCCTCTTTTTGTGTAAGAAGGAAGAGAATTTGAAGTTTCAAGAGAAAGATAGAGGTACCTAGGGGTGAGAGAAATAGGAACAAAAAAGTGCTTGGGATCTCTGGCAGAGAAAGTGATGGTCATGTTGGTGATAATTTTTATTTCTATTGCATATAACATACAGTTGTGTGCCATATAATGATATTTTGGCCACTGATGAGATGCAACAGTATTCTCATAAGAATATATCACCTAGTGATGTCATTGTTGACTTAATTTGTGTAACTATACTCTGAGTTTTACACAACAAAATCACCCAACAATGCATTTATCAGGAAGTTTCCTCAACATTAAGTAACACTCAACTGTAATTCTATTATTTAAATTATAAATAATGGCACCTCCCATGGGTAGCCAGCACAGGCATGGAAAAGCAGCCAGCCCAGCCCCTGCACATATGCTAGCTGCCATCAGGACTCTCCTGCAGGTAGCCAGTGTGAGCCAGGAGAACCAGCCAGTCATGCCTTGGAGAAGCCACGAGTGTCTGGAGAAGCCCACCCCATACCCCACTGACCCCTGTGGAACCTGGATGAGAAACCCAGATGCCTGGACCATCCCCCTACACTGTGGACAGTAGTCAACATGAGAAGCGCGTGGATCCCACAACCCAATCATCCAGAGGAGCCCAGGAAAATGTTAAGATGAAGGAACAAAAGACAATCTCTGGCCTTCAGCCCAAACAGAACAAGTCCAGGAGACAAAGACATGGAAGAAAGTAGAAGTCACACACCTGAAATTTCTGGGATGATGGCAACTGAAGTAAAGAAACTACTTCATGATGCTGAAAAAGAAATCAGATCAGAAATAGTATCTCAGGTAAAAGAAGAAATTACAAACATAATAAAAGGGTTGCTGAACATATCTAAAGAGGACATAGATTTAAAAAAAAGAAGAGCATAGGAGAATGAGGGAAACCTTGAATGAACAACATAGAGAAGAATTAGAATACATGAAACAGACTCAAAGAGATACCCAGGAAATTAAAAACTCCGCTGAAAACTGGCAAAACCGCTTGAACAAAACTGAAGATAGACTTTCAAACCTTGAAGACTGGGTGGCAGCTAGTGATCGCAAAAGGAAAGATCTTTTAAAAATAACAAGGTATCAGGAAACAACAATTCAATAGCTGCAAGACAATGGAAAGTAAAATAATTTAAGTGTGATAGGTGTCAGTGAAAAAGCAGGAGTCAACACAAACGACATAAAGAAATTATTTACAGAAGTAATAGCAGAGAATTTCCCAAGCATGGGAAGAGGACCTGACATACCAATAAGTGAGGCATATAGAACTCCAACTAGCCATAACCAAAATAAATCTACACCCAGACATATAATAATCAAGATTCCAGAAATTCAGCATAAGAACAGAATGTTAAAGGCTGTTAGAGAAAAGAAACAGATCACCCATCAGATTCATGACAGACTTCTCAACACGAACCCTCAAGTCAAGAAGAGCTTGAAGTGTTTCAAGTTCTGAAAGAAAACAACTTCCAACCAAGATTGATGTACCCTGCAAAACTGTCTTCCAAAATTAATGAAGAAATAAGATACTTCCATGACAAAGAACAGCTGAAGGAATTCATGACCACTAAACCAACCCAACAAAGAGTACGGAAGGATATTCTAGAGAGAGATAAAAATGACCATGGTCCCAGGAACAGCAGCAGAGTGTGATCACCAAGAGGGGCAGACAGTTGAATGGAGGGGAAAAGTAAGGTGCTAATGGCAGGAAAAAAGCATGGCAGAGAAGAACCAGTGCATGTTGGCTGTAACCATTAATGTAGATGGCCTCAATTCACCAATAAAAAGAAACACAGATAGAGTGAATCAAGAAACAAGATCCATCAATATGCAGTATACCAAAGACACATTAACTCAAAAGGAAATTCATAGGTTGAAAGCCAAAGGAGAGAAAACAATGGTTCATGCAACAGGAGACCAGAAAAAAGTAGGGATAACTTGCCCATCAACTGCCGAACAAATAAGAAAGACACAGCATTTTTATACAATGGAAAGCCACTCAGCTATAAAGAAGGATAATCATGAGATTATTGTAGGTAAATGGATGCAACTTGTGGTCATGCTTTTGGGTGAAATGATTCAGACTCACATAGTTGAACACTATGATGACTCCCTAGTATAAAAAACTAAAGGAGTTAGTGGAACCCAAAATACACAGTAGACATTGTAAAAGTGAAAGGAGAAGAAACATCTAAAAAGGGAAGGTGATAGCTATTGTTAATTTCCTATTATTTTGTTTTAAAGTCCTATACCATCTTCATTGTTTTGTTTTAATTAGTTTTATTTTATTTTGTTTGGTTTGGTTTGATTTTATTATATCTGGTGGCATGGGCAGCTATTTCAAAGATAAGAAGCTATATTACAGTAGCCATTGTTGATTTTCTACTATCTTGTTTTGAATGTATCACTTTCATTGTTTTGTTTTGCTTGGTTTTATTCTGTTCTGTTTTATTTGATTTTATTAGATTTGATGGTGTGGGCAGCTATTTTGAAGATAACAAGAGGCGTTATGGTAGCCATTTTTTATTTTCTGTTATCTTGTTTTGAAGTCTTACATCACTTTCACTGTTTTGCCTTGTTATTCTGTTTTATTTTGTTCAGTTTTATTCTCTTAAAAATAAATTTAAAAAATAGAATAAAAAACTACTGGCTCATCAAAATGCAAAAAAAAAAACAGTACATGACATAGATATATTATTTAAATTCTATATATGTGTATATAAGTATAAATATACATTATATAATTTTATTGTCATCATTTTAGTGCATGTTACATATTTTCTTGTGTGTGTACCGATATACCAAATCTGTTGAAAAAGTGTACAGACACTTTAGGCAAAGAAAAATAGTATGCTGCTTTTTCAAAAGATGGTGTTACCCTCACACAGAGACCCTAAAGGATGTCGTATATCACAGACAACTGACTATGCTGCTGGCCCTTAGAGAAGAAACTGAAAACATATGTGCAGCAATCTCAATGACCAAGATTATCCAAGCAGCAGTTCACCATACTAATGAATGTCTGGAAGATTATGGCCACCACTCTGAGTACCTCTTGTAATTGTAGAGACCAAAGGTAACTTGTATTAATCTCATGATATCTCAATAAATTTGGTATGAAAATATTTATACAAGTTTTTCTTTTCCCAAAGTGTGCATACAATTTTAGTAGACTCTATATATGTTAAATATTAGTAAATATGTTAGAATTATATTACCTATTATAAATTATATAATTACAACAGAACATAACATGAAATTCAATTATTTCAATGTATTATTTAAACAGAAATATCAAATAAGTGTTTTCCAAGTGAAACTAGTGGGGCTGTGTGACCCTGTAAGCCTTCAGTGGTGGCTTCCAGGGCAAAAAACTAATGAGAACCAGGAAAAGTGTCAAAAACAGAATGTGCTGCACACTGAGTAGCACCGTAGTCATCTGGAAAAAGGTTTACTAACATAAAGACTGCAGAGAATAAATTCACTCCACCTTGGCAATCATGTACAGGGCATCTGGCATTCTGCCCAGGAGGTGGCATAGGATTTCTAGCTGTGCACCCAGATTTCCAGTAGGATTCCAGCTCAGGATGGTGGGAAGCAGGGTAGGAAGGCTTTTATCATTCACTACATCAACACCCCCTAAAGTCCTCCCTCAGGTGGACAGGCAGAGGAGACCACAATTCCCCCAGGCCCAAGGTGAGAACCACAGCTCCACTGCAAGCACAGGCCTGGGTCTTGGGCATCCTCTGATGGGATAATTATCCACCATCCTCCCAGCAACCCTCATGCCTCAGTCTTCACTTCTCGTTCAAGGGAGCTCAGGTGAGAAAGAGCACTGCCCAGCATGCTGTGGAACCAGACAGGTGGCTCTCACTCCTCTGTTAAGGTGACAGCAGGTGCATTTATTCAGAACCCTCTGAGGACAGCTGTCAACCAGTTTCCAATATACCCAATAGAAATGGCATTTGGTCTCACATTTTCATTTTGTGCCTAAGACAAGATTTCTCTGCAAAGGGGAAAATAGAGGATGGGCCATCAAGAAATAGGATGGGTTTAAACTGCCTTGTATAGAAGGCAGATGTCCCTGGGAAGGAGACGATCCTGAGAGAACACTTCAAGCTTCTCACAACTTCCCAGCTCCTCCGGTGATTCCAGGGTTTTTCAGCCAGACTAGTATTGCAGTGTTACTTCCACACTGCAAACTTTCTTCTCTTTCTCTAACTATTTTTGACATTTGCATTTAGATTTTAAAACGTATTGGGAATTGTTTAGGTATATTTCTACAAAAATGTGTTTTCACTGTTATAATCAGATCTTTACAACTCCAGCTACCCTTGCTTCCACCCTCTGCTCCACTCACATTCAGCTGATTGCAAGAGGGTTTTCCAGCACTGTGGTAACCCCAGTCCTAACGCTAATTCCAGAAGCTGCCCAGGACTGGGACTGCCCTTGGGGTTTTATGCTATTAGCTCTCTGAGGGAAACTAGGAATGTATATCCCAACTGGGTTTGAGAACCAGTTGCCATCTCTATCTGTGCTGCACACCGGTGAGATCTTATACTACAAAGGATACAAGAGTTCATGCAAGAGCCAAGCTGGAATAATGGAGGAAAATGGTTGGGCAGATTCTCTATCTTAGGGTCCAGGCCTCTATAGTGGTGTGGGGTGTGTATGTGTGCGTGTGTGACTCCTTCTTTCTGGGTTCAGGTGATCCTTCCTGACCAGGACAGACAGCTCTGTGGCATACAGCAGGACCTTACTGAATGTAAGCTGCACTTGAGGTTCTGTGTCTTTACTGTTATTTCAGGCCTGCTCCTCAGGCAGGAGAGCCTTCTTTTGTGTTTTCATTTTTCTCCATCTCATCATTTATTATTTCCTGTTGTCCCTCCTGCAGTGGTTCTGTTTTCCTTCCCACAGTGCTGGGGGCTCATTTACAGATGAGCCCTCTTTACACTCAGAATGGTCAACTCATGCGACCAAGCTCACTCCAAAGTTCACTCGCCCATCTCCCACCCCCTCATGGGTGAGATATTTTCTGAGTTCTTGGTACCTGTTTGATTTGTCTTGGAGTCTGACTCAGACTTTTCCTCTGCCCTAACAACACTGATTTTGTTCTGTCCTCCTCTGGCGTCCATCTGTCTTACTTTCAATCTCCTTTCCCACAGCACAAAGGGTGATTTCTGCATGTTCATTCTACAATGTGTTTGATATCCCTGCCCTCTTCTCCCTGCTTGTGGCTTCCCATGGGGATTTTAACCATGCCCTGGCCTTGTCTGTTTCCTTGTGTCTCCTTTTCTTTTACATATTTCTTTTCATCTTCTGATGGAGCTTTGCTCTTGCTGCCTGTGTCTCTTCATTGGCCTCCTGGGTGGCAGTACCATTGCTTCTTTATTGGAGATGGCCGCCTGGACCCCGCTGGGGATCATCCAAGTGTGGGCTTTCTCTGAGTCTTCCAGATACTGCTCTTTCTCTCCCTCTGTCTCACTCTGCATCTTTGGAATAGGCAGCAGAGCAGCTATCTCTGTTACTTCCTTATTCTCTAATAAAGCAAGTCCTGTTCAGAACCGCTTCTTGAGAGCCAAACTTGGTACCACTCATCTGTAATCTCAGCATTCAGGATATTGAGGCAGGGGAATCGCCAAGAGTTCAAGGCCTGACTGGGCTACATAGTGAGTTAAAGACCATCCTAAAATACATAGTGAGAACTTATCTCAAAACAAAACAAAGCAAAATAAAACAAAACACAAAAATAACTGCTGTTTGACACATACCCTGACCCCACTCTTGTGTAAGTGCAGATCCCTTCCTCACACTTCTGTGGAACATGGCTATTCCCAGCAGTTGTTGCTGCCTGTGCCTTTGATATTCTGAAGCAATGCAGCATAAGAAAACTGTAATTTTCCAGGGAATCATTGATTCTGGCCTCTTCTGACTCTTTCCACTTCACTACATGGTCCCTACATGCACGCTGGGTCCTATTTAGAAGCAGACAGTGGGCCAAGTATGGTGGCACATGTCTGTAATTCCAGTACTCTGGGAGACTGAAGCAGGAGGATTACAAATTCAAGTCCAGCCTGGCCAACTTAATGACTGAACACAACTTAGTGTGAAGGCTCTGGGTTTAATCACCAGTACCAGAAAAAAAAGAAGGGAGTGGAGAAGGAGAAGAGGAAGAGGGAGAGAGGGAGGAGAAAGAGAAGAAGAAGGAGGGGGGATGGAAGAGGAGGGAAAGTGAGGGAGAGGAGGGGGGCAAGAAGAGATGAGGATGGGAGGGAGAGGAAGGAGACTGTGAAGATAATTCCGAGGGCTAGCTTTTGTCACAGGCGTGAGGATTCTGTATGGGGCCTCTGCTTCCTTGCCATGTTTCCCTTCCTGACAATTCCCTGCCCCTGGGAACCCAACCATTGGTTCCCCCACTTGTTGGGGATGTCCCTTCTGAGGACATGGGTGATGACCCAAGAACTGAACTCACCTTGGTGCTCCATGGCTTCCCTGCGCTGTGCAGGCATGGGAAGTTGAGGGCACACTGGGCTTGCAGTAGAAACTGCTGGCTGCCCTCCACTTCCACTTTCTCTTCTTTCACCCATAATAGATATTCTAGCTGGGGATGTACCTCCCAGCTGGGGACAACATGTTCCAGCTTACCTTGCAACTGATGAGGTCATGTGACTTCCTTCTGGACCATAGGACATGAGTAAAACAGATGGTACACATCTCAGTCCATTCCTTGGAGGACAGGATGGGAACACAGGGCACCTCACCTGCTGTAATGACTTAACTAATGGTCAACTTGTAACACCCAGCTGAACTGAATCAGCACAGTGCTGGGTGTGGAAGGCCTGAGGATTGTTGCCAACAACATAAAAGGAGAACTGGAGGGGAAGATGATGTGCTGTTAATCCTCCTGGAGAAGCTTGTCATGCTGACTTCCCTGATATGGACTTGGCTGTTATCAACACCACAGGAGCTCAAGTCCTCACTGTTGCTAAGGATGGTTGTGGTTCTCTTTTGGGGGAACTCTGGTCCTTACTTTGAGAGTCACTTCCTGGTTCTAGTGCAGATCCCTCAGCTTGGTGACACAGACCCTTCATCTCACTGGTGCAGACTTTCTAGCTTCCACCACTGGCCTTTGGGTTTTCCCAGTGTAGATCCTTGCTACAGACTTCGTAAGACATTGTCATAGATTCTAGGGCTCCAGCTGGACTCATGAAGGACATTGCCACGGGCCCTAGGTCTTCAGCTGGAGTCGTGGAGGACATTGCCATAGGATCCAAACCCTCAGCTGGATTCTTTGGGTCTCTAGCATGTGGACAGATCTCCCACACTGTTTTGCATTTGACTCTTTGGGTGAATATTATAAAATAATCCTATAAATTACATGTCCTGTATTAAATCTTTTGCCTTGTAAACCCTGACTCCACCTGCCTATACCAGCTGGCTCTTTGACCCATCTTAAATCAGCACCCTAGAAACTGGAGGAGCAACGAAAGAGGAATCTGTGTACCCCATGCCAGAGCCACTATATAAACCCAGTCTGCTTATTTTCAGACTGTTAAATAGAGGAAAATAAGCTTGTACCTTGTTTGAACCATGGAATTGGGGGACTTGTTATATCGGCTTGATCCACATGCTACCTGGTAAAGTGATTGATAAATTGTCCTTCCTTTATCCTCTGTGTGACTTGGAGGCAGACACTGAGCAAGGTAAGGGATGGGGGTTGTAATGTTTAGATTTTCTGCTCTGTGACCTTCCAAATTCCTACTACAGATAATTGCAGGACACACGCCTACAATGTCACCATCTGCTTTCTCAGCTCATAGGCTTAGGAAAAGACTCATCTTCCAGCCACAGAAATCACAGAGGGAGGGAGGAGGCGGCACAGGGGTCTCCCAGAGGCAGGGGCCATGCTTGGTGCCCCAAATCTCATATTCGCCTGGGTCCCCACAGTGGCACTAGTACATCAAGGCTATCTGCAGTGGAGAAAAAAGAAGGCACAAGTTCCTGCATCCCCACCCTGACAAGAAGCAGGCTTGCACCCCAGCTGCCATCCAAAGTTGAATTTGTGCCCTCACTTATTGTTTACTACCACCATGAGCCCTGGGAATGTTCATGCTTGCCTGTTCTACAAGGTGAAGGAGCTGGAATCTGGAGAGATTTAAAAAACCCAGGTAGAAGAGCTGGTCATGGTGGTGCACGCCTTTAATCCCAGCACTCTGGAGGCTGAGGTAGGAGGAGTGTTGTGAGTTCGAGTGTGGCTTGGGGTACAGTGTGAGTAAAGCCAGCCTGAACTACATAGTGCGACCCTGTCTCGAAAAAAAATAGGGCCAGGAGTTTAGCTCAGTGGCTTACACGCCTGCAGGTGTGAGGCTGTGAGTTCGATACTGGTACCAGGGGAAAAAAACAAAACAAAACAAAACCGACAGACTGTCAGAGACAAGATTCAACAGGCAGCGTGACTCTTGTGCCTTGCTCTGTGATCCTGTTCCATGCCTTGCTGTGCAACCCCAGTTCCTCTTGACCAAGACGTCCATGAGGCAGACTCACCTTAGGGTAGGTGCACAAGTGTGCCCAGACAGGGGAACCACTTAGACCAGCCCACATACTCCCTGTGCAAGATCGCCAGCCTAGCCTTGGTCTGATAGCTCAGCTGGAAAGATTGGCGGGCATATGGGCTGCTGGGAGTGTAACACTGAAGAAAGATAAGCAGGTTGTCTGGGTAGGCCCTCAACCATGGTGGTACATGTGCCATAGCGTCATTTCTTCTCTACTACCAGCATTCTGAGCAAAGGACCCGTGTCTGAATTCCCTCTTATCTGTGGCTGTGTTGTTTGTTTATGGATGAAGAAAGATTACGTTAGTGGAGCTGGAAATCAATGCCTCACTTCCCCAGGGCATGTTTGTCTTCAAAGGCAAAGGGCATTCAGTGGCAAAGGGCAGAGTTTACAAGGCCCAGTTCTTTCCCCAAGACAGGCCAGTCAGAATGGGATGTCCATCCTCCCAACAGCCATGCTGGGCACTGGGCACATGCCAAAGCTCAGTGTCTGCCAGCTCCCACCAGACAGAACAGACAAGCAGCAGCCAGGTCCCAAGGCTCCTCCACTTCCTGAGACGCACATCTTCACACACGCACACATGCCCTGCCTGAATGGCTCCCTGCTGGAAACCTGCCAATTACCTCCAGATCTCCCAGAGGCTCAATGAGAATCACTGGCCCCAAATTGCATATGGGTCCTCTAAAGAGCTGGGTCTACAGGAAAGGGCCACTTCTAGCAGATTTTCGTCTCTCACTGCATGTGGGTGACCGAGGGCAGCCCTCTCTCCCTGCCTCACACCAGCTGAGCTGCTATGATAGGCTGGACGTGGTCACTTCCATAGGGCCATTCCTTGTGGATCCCACAGTCTCTCCTTGCTCTCTGACCCCACTGTCCCCAGGTTCTCAGGATGTACAGGGTGTGTGTGTGTACCTACACTTCAACAGTGAGGATCTCAAACACATCAGGAAATTGGGAAGGATGAAGCAGGTGGCCTAACTCTATAAGGTGGCCTCTCTTCATCTCACCAATGCCTGGACAAGTCTCACAATATAGTCAAAAGCCTCTGTGCAAACAGGAAATAGTCCAAGGGAAGTGAGTCAATGACCTGCCCTCAGGACACAGCACACGAGCATACAGGGGCACACATAATATCCCTGATGGACTGAACATCGTATGAACTACTGAGTGAGGGACTCAAATAGCAAGCCAGGTGAACAGGTGATCTGTGCAGGGTAATCTGGTCTAATGCAGCATCCCATGGGTGATTCTGGAATATGGGCTGGATTTGGGCTTAAGGAGAAATGAGGTCACTGAGGTCTAAGGAGTAAAACTATAGTGAGCAGAACACAAGGGCTGGATCCCAAGGGGACTTCTGTACTCCTCTGGATACAAAACAAGATCCCTTGAATTCTACCAGTGTAGACACAGAGACTTAACCCCAGCAGCATCACAGCAGAGTGGAGAAAAATAACACACGAATGCCAAGAAAAGCAGCTGACTTCTTTTTTCTTTTTATTGGCAAAGTAAATATATTTTTTATGAAGGACCAAAGAAAATATACATAATTGTAACATATGTACACCAGCTTTATAGATTTTTTAAATTTCAAATTTACACAAATGTTGATATGTTATTAAAAGATCTTATGTAGATGTGCCTATGTACAGTTTATTTACATACATTCATAGGATGTGAAATAAACCTGTCAAAACAAGCTAGTTTGTTTGATATTAATTTCTAGACAAAACAAGGAATGCATTTCTAAATCAGGGCTGGGAGGCTCGACCTAGTCCTTTCACACCCAGAGCAGTCTGCTCCCCTCTCCTCGGGAAGGGACCCTAGAGGCTGGTGTCAGCAGTTGTCTGGCAAACAGGAGACAGGGATGAGCCACGTCAGGGACAGATGCTTATGGGTCTGTCTGTCTGTCTTGCACATTTAACTCAAGCACATGCACCGTCAGCCCCAGGAGGCAGGGGGCACCTTTTGGCTCTCTCCCACATAGGCCTCCGTGGCCAGGGGCCACAGGAGCCCTGCGGCGCCCTCTGCTCGTCCTGAGAGGTGCGTCTCAAACACCAGCTGCCCTCACACCACAGCGCATTTCTGGACTTTCGGCCTACTTCCTTCTTCCCAGCATGGCTCCCCCGGGAACTGAAATTTCACAACTGTGCATTTCTTCTTCCCCAGACCTAAAGTGTTGGCTTTGGCCCAGGCAAGGCACCCAGTGG
Source organism: Dasyprocta punctata (assembly GCA_004363535.1). Classification (NCBI taxonomy): domain Eukaryota; kingdom Metazoa; phylum Chordata; class Mammalia; order Rodentia; family Dasyproctidae; genus Dasyprocta; species Dasyprocta punctata. Next base: position 31,133 of record RJWM01014599.1, on the reverse strand, counting down.
GAATAGGGCCAGGCCCCCAAGACCCTGCTTCCAGCTGGTGGCTGTGGCACAGGCCGGGCTACTGCGGGAAGGCGGGAAGGCACGAAGGCACAAAGGCACCAAGGCCTGCCTCCTGTCCCAGGTGCTGGTGACCCAGCCCTCAGGGACGCGGGTGCGTGGCTCTAAGTCCTCCCAGGAAAGGCAGTGGGTGATGGCTCTGGGGTCTCAACTCCTAGGTTTCAGAAGGTGGGCTGGTAACATTGTCACATCCCTCTGAAGGAGGCAAATAAATTATTGTTAAAAAAAAAATGGGTCTGGGGTGGAAGGCGGGGCTGTGACTGGCAGGCACGCTTAGTTCACAGCACGCACCGACCGGCTGCTCCGCGGGAAGCGGTGCACCTTGATGTGCTTGGAGAGGTGGTCGCTCCGTGCGAACTTCTTCTCGCACACAGGACACTGGTATGGCTTCACGCCGGAGTGCGAGCGCCGGTGCCGCGACAGCTCATCAGAGCGCGAGAACCTGCGGGACACGGCGGGTTAGCAAGGTGCAGCCCACGGGCCTGAGGCACCCACCTGGCACTCACCCAAAGATGCTCGGCCTCCACGGGACTGGGGTAGGGTTGGTGAGGTCATGCTGGGTCTCAAAATACCAAACTACTTCTGGCCTCACTAGCAGTAGTTACTGTTCCAGCTACAGGAGAGCCCCCTGCTGCCCTCCAGGATGGTAAGAACCACAGACCACAGGCTCCAGCCGCCCAGAACGGTTCAGACTGAGCATTCTGGATGGCGGGACCTAAGGCTGCCCCAGGGCTGAGTCGCCTGTGGCCCACACAGTTGGTGTAGGGTCTGGGAGGCCCTGGAGGTGCTCAGATCACTCAGGCCCTGACCTGGACTGCCTCTCATTACCTTGTGGCCTCAGCTTCCCCACTGGACCAGAATGCCCAAAGGGTATCCATGAAGGACTATCAGAAACTGGTTCAGAGGAGAAACTGAGGCCCAGAAGAAGGAAGCAGCCCCTGCCCCCCAGTCTTCAGGGAGCTCCTGGCTCTGCTGTATTTTTTCTGTTACAGCAGAGAAAGGGATCTTTGGACTAGAACTAACACCACTCGTGGGCCCCGCTGTCCTGGGTGTGGGGCCCTTTAAGATGCCTCCCAAATAAAACTGCATCTTGAGAGATGTTTTTAAGTTTTAGATGGTTTCCATGATGTCTCCCTCTCCACCTCTACTAGCCTGGGGGCAAGCACTCCTGCAACAGGCAAGAAACACAGCCCAGAAAAGATGTCCAAACAGCCTATCACTGACTTCAGGGACTCATGACTCTGCCCACCTGACGCTGGTCCTGGCACCTCACCTACCTACCCCCTGCCTCTTCTATGTTCCACATACAATGGACTTTCTGTGGTCTACTTGCTACAGGACATGTGCCCATAATGTTCTGTCTAGAATGCTCTTCCTGCCCCATCTTTGCTGTCTCCTGCACATCTCTTAGGGGTCAGCTCAAATGCCACTTTCCCAGGAAAGCCCTCCAAGACTACACCTCATTCTAGGTGCACTGTGCACTTATTTCCTCACTCTTGCTACTACTGCAATTTTAAATTAGTTTTGACATTTTGAAGAATATGAGTTTGTCCCACTTGATTGTTGTCTCCATCAAGGAGGATGAGTCTGTCTAGTTCCCTGTGGTCTCTGTGGCCAGCCCACTGCCTGCTGTACGGCAGATGCTCAGTACATAAATTCAAATGAAGTGTGGACCTAGTAAGTGCTTGAGAAGGACAAGGAGCCACTGCAAGGATAGTCCCAGGACATACACACGTGTACATACACACAATGTGCTCTCACACACATGCGCACATGTATCCACACAGGCATGCACACACACACACAGGAGCACTAGGCCTAACACTTCGTTTCTAGACCTGGGGTTACCTGGCTGGAGGCAGGTCAGGCGGTGGGTCAGAAAAGCAGACCCTAACCCATTCGACTGATCTGAGCAGATGGCCCATCTGTCCTGACCTTGGTGACCTTGGTTCTGCAGCTGGAAGGGGAGCAGGATTCAGTAACATATGTGTGGTCAAGGGCTCAGATGGGCACAGGAGGGCTCTGCAGGATATTAAGTGCCTTGGCCTCTTCTGCTGCCCTGGGGCCCACAGACCTGCTCCCAGACAGGGAACAGCTGCTGCACTTGCAGGCTGGCATTTTAACCCACATTCAGGGCATCACTGGTGCCTGGCACAGGGAAGGCCTCTCAGCACATCTTCACACTCAGGGAAGTTCAACTGATCTGTATGGAAGGCAAGGAAACAGACTGATGGTGCCGAGGAACTGATACAGGGTCACTGGCAAGACAGAGCAACGGAGGCCAAAGCAAAGGTCTCTGCACAGTCTCCTGCTGTCTCCTTCCTTACCCTGCCTACTGTGGTAACAGAAGATGGCCTCGATTCCCAACTGACGCCGCCAGCTTCCACCAGAGCCTCTCTTACCTGGCAAGGCAATGTGTTTTTAGGACTCTATGCCCCCAGGACAGGACCAACTGCCCCCAGTTGGAGTTGGGCACACAGCTCCTGAACAAGTGAGTTAGCAGGAGCAAGTCTTCCCAGGCACTGACCAGGGGGCTGGGATCAGTCCTCTTGGGCTGACAAAACCATGAACTGAGGCTCAAAGAAGGAAGATTCTTTCTCAGGGTCTTGCCTTGAGAGTTATCATTCAAATGGGTACGCTGTGTGGTCCTGAGCAAATGACTGAACTATTGGGGGACCTCAGTTTCCTCACTTATCCAATGAAGACTTTGTGTTTCCTGTCTTCCAGGACTCGTCTGGGAGGTGACATAGGCTATGGCAGATCTCCGCATATGGAGACACACTGGGAAGGACAGGCAGTTGAGGGACAGCCAGACTAGAACAAGACTGTGGCACCTTGGTACTTGAGGGACTGTTCCTGGGATTAGACCTCCCTCAGAAGACTCCCGCCTCCCATCACCACATTGTCCAAATAGCAGCCAACAGAAACATAATAGCGGGAAGGTGGGTAAGATGCAGTCTCTGGGCTGACCAGGCAAACTGGCAAGTCAACACACTTGCTAAGCCTCAGTTTTCTCACCTACACAGAGAGAAAATGACTGATGTATCCCAGGAGATTGTAAGTGTTTAGAGGAGTTCCTGGCATGTAGCAGTTGTTCAAGAATTGTGAGCTCTTATCACATGCACACAGTTCAGTGCAAGGCCGGTCCCTGGTGAGGTCCTGCAGTATGTGTATGGGGCTTGGGGTAAGGCCCACTATTTGTACTGCTGGGTTGCAGGGCAGAAGAAGCATGGGATCCAGGTGTCTTCCTGGAAGCAGGCTGCACCGTCAGCACTAGCACACATAGTGCCTTGCTGTGAAGGTGCCCCTTCCTTGATACACTCAGCTACCATCTGTCAGAAAGTCATTATAAACAATCAAGTCTCAGTGGCTACAAAGGAAATGGAACTCTCTTGAGCTGTATAATTCACAGCCTGCCCAACCATCCTTGGAGCTTCTGTCTACCACAAGGATGGGGTCAGAGAATACTTCGCTGTGTAAGGATAGCAGTGACACAGGGGACAGAGAACAGGCTGGGAGTCAGACCACGGGCTTTTAAGCCTGTCCCCCCACCTCCAGGCTCTGTGGCCTTGCCCTTTTCTGGTTCTCCTCTGTCCGCTTTGGATGACAACAGTACCTGCCACTCAGGGTTGTGACAGTTATTAACATTCACATTAGCTATGGCGAAAGGGGATTCTTTCTGGAGAAATGGCTTGGTTACTCTGGAACAGGACGTTCTGCTGTGTGAAACAAAGGAGGCCTGTGTTGGAGAATGAAGCAGGGCAACTTCTAGGAAGGCCGGCAAGTAGCCACTTCCCAGATGGTTGGGGAATAGAAGAGTCTGGCTTCAGACCCATCAGTGATACAAAATCATGTCACAAGAGTAAAAAAGACAAGGAATGCTGAATGCAGGATGAAAGCAGAAGGAAGCAGTGTAAGTACTCAGGCACACACTGACCTGGGCAGTGGAAGGAGGGGTCTTGTGGCTAATCAGGGAGGCTGACTTGTTCTGTGGGCCCAGGGCTCAGTGCCGGCACCCAAGTGAGCCTGGAGGAGGAGGAGGAGGACAGGCCTCAAGTGTAGGGAGCAGCCCATGCAGAGAGGCAGGCAAGGATGTGAGGGTGGAGGCCAGACTTAGTAGTAGGAAAGGAGGTCCTCTCACTACCCCAAGGTGTGCAGAAGGGGCTAGAGAGAGGTCCCAGAGGCTGGGATGGACAGGGAGCAGACAGCCCCGATTAAACTCCTGGCTCTACCATGTAGTATCTGTGTGACTGTGGAGAACTAACCAGTCCTGTGCCTCAATTTCCTCTTCTGTAAAATGGATACAAAATACTGATGCCCATGTCATAGACCAATTTTTAGGATTAAGTGAACTAATACACATAGGACATTCAGAGCAGTCCCTAATGCCATTCATGAGGGGCTCCTGTCACCATCATGCTTGCTGTGGTCAGCTCTACTCCCAAAGCCCATAAGCACAAAGACTGAAGGGGCCAACAGACTGGTTGGGGAGAAGAGAAAGGTTTAGCCACTTTGGTATCAGGTGGCATGGCTAGAAGAGCAGAGTGGGGCTGAGGCACACACCAGGGGTGCATCCCAAGTCCACACTCACTAGCTACATCCCTAGAAACATGTGACATAATTCTCCCATGCCTCAGTTTTCCCCTGTTGAATGTAGGTTGATACCTATACTTTAGAAGGCTGTTATGAGGACTCAATGAAATAATGTCTGTGGGTGTACAGAACAAAACTGAGACATGGCAAGACCATTACAGCCACCATGGGGATGCTACTGGAGACCAAAGGCCTACGCCTGAGCTCCAGAGGAGAGTGGCTGAATCCTCCTCAGGAAGAAGAAGAGGGAAGGGAGAATACTGGGCAGCCTGTGGGCCAGTGCAGGAGGTGTAGATGGGAATGTAAGTGCACTAAATTGCATGCTGCACACTTCGAGGCCAGAATAATCTCAGGTGATAATGAGGGAAGTAAAGGGACTGAATGCTGGAGAATAGTGCCCAGGATACAGCAAGTGGTCCATAAATATGACAATTCATCATCCTCACTTTCCCAAGCCTGTCCAAGCTGAGCTGCCACCATGCTGGGCTCATCCTCCCACCTGACAGCTGAAAGGAGCTGCAGGGCTCAGTCTACCCTTGGATCTCACTGGGACATTACAAACCGCATGGCTACAACCCCATGGATTCAGGACCCCTGAAGTCAACCAGGGATCCCCCTCATCCTCAGAGAAACAGCCCTCCCCAGAACAGGTTCCCTCAGCTGCCAGATGGATAATGACTCTGCCATGTGTGACATTGTGAAGGGCAGACCTGCTAGGGAGAAGCTGGAGGCATTTCTAGCCCAGAAGAGATCGCTCTTGGGGCTGCCCTGCACTGAACTCAGCACGCCAGCACCCACCAAACCTCCCCCAGTGGAGGGTGAGAAGACACTGCCAGGGCTCAGACAGCACATAACTGGATCCCTCCCACAAGTGTCCATCTTCATCTGCACACGTCCTGCCCTGGATAACTCATGACCTCCAGAAGCAACCATGTGAAGGCCACAGTCTGCCTTCCTGAGATACGCTCTGGGCTACAGGCCCTATCTACTCTCTGGCTCTGGGTCAGCAGGACGACAGCAGCCCCCCTCTTGCTGGGGGAGTGGGCAGTGTGTGGCTGTGACCATGCCTTCCCTGCCTGCAGTCCCGCCTGACCTGATCCCAAGTGGAGAAGCCATTCACCAATGGTCAGCACTGACCAGGGTACGGCACTGGAAAAGATGAGCCCATCATGAGAGTCAGGGCCAGCATGCTGGAGGTGGCCATCCATCTCACTGAGGGAAGAAGGGATGCAGAGTCCCCACAAGTGTGGGGAACACCCTAAGCTGGGCATGCCTCAGATTCTGACCACATATGACAGTGATAACATGTTCCCTAGAAGAGGGCTCTGTAGATCACTGCCATACACCAGCTGCTAAGTGCTAGCCCTCTACTCTACTCTAGGTGGGGAGACAGGCTCTGTGGGGAGACCACTCCAAAGGCACACAGCGAGTTGGTAGATGATCCAAAGATGGTGCTAAAAACCCCTACCCTGACTACCTCCTCCAAACAAGTGTCACAATGTCTTTCCCTCCTTAAGAGGGCCCCTGTCATCCTGACATTTGGGCTCCTCCCTGCAATCTATGACCTCCCAACACAGCAACCCTCCACTGTACATCCTCCCTCATAAGGACACTGTTAGCCCTGTGCCCACTCTGCAGGCCATGGTACAAGAGGGGACACCAAGACCAAAACCTTGTGGGTTCCTAGGGGCTATCTGAGAAGCGGGGGTAGGGCAGGGCCATGAGTAACATCCTCTTTCAGGAAGGGGGAAGGGCCTCTGTAACCCAAGGCACTCAGAAAAGTTCCTTCTCTGGCCAGCTTGGTGTTCAAGGGAAAGGGGCTACCAGGATCAGAGTCCATTTACTGCTCCCAGCCTGTGGCCCAACCTCAGCAGGCCAGGACACCTATCCAGGGCCAATACTCATGAGCTCTTGGAACCAAAGTCTGGTCAAGGAAACATAAGCCACAAAATGCACCCCTTGTGCCACCACCACAGACACACATGTGCAAACACGCACACACTACCATACACAAGAGATGCACAAGCACATATGGTCACAGACATATGAAGAAAGCAAGATGCACACACAAGTACGCATGTGCATGCACACACAGCTGTATGTCCATTCGCAAGGTTTGGTTCTATACAAATTGACACGCACAAAGATGCACATGCCACTGCCCCCCGCCACACACACACAGAAGGAACAGCAGTGACTGTGGCAAAGACAAGAAATGTGTTGATAGTACACATTCCCTTCCAGTAAGGTCAGCAATCCCTTTGAGATGGCTGTCCTAGACTGACAAGGACCCAGCTGTGACACCCAAGCATGTGAGCTCCCAGCAGGCTATCTCCACTTGTCCTCCCACAGAGGACAAGCAGTACTGAGGGCCCAGAGGGATGCACAGGACTTTCATCTGCCCCCGGCACTCAAAGGCCAGGTAGCCCTAGGAAAGGTTCCCACCCTCTGAGGGCTAGTTTTCCTGCCTTGCCATGCAGAGGAGAGACTCTAGAAGGATTCTGCATCTTTGACCCAGCACTGTCACCTAACCTGGTCTTCTTTCTTGGTTGGCTTTTGTGGCTTCCAACACATCTCCATGTTCCCAGAGAGGAAGCAGGAACCAAGGCTAGCCCATGTGCCCATAAGCATCTGTGAAGAAATCTCATCTCCCTTGCTGAGAAGCTAGCATTTTCTGGATGTGATCACTCTGAGTCACCCCCTGGGACTCAAATCCCATTTACAGAGCAGGGTGACCTCAGACAGGTACATGGCCAATCCAAGCTTTCACTCTCTCAGACGAAAGCAGGGAATAATGGTGATACTTACTTACCCTATGGACACTGCCAGGCATGGTGGAGGCTTCTGCCTGGCACACAGCCTATGCTGTCACCCTCAGCTTCCTGGTTAGGATGAACACCCTTCCGCTGCTCCCAGCCCCACTGGACTGGGAGACCCAGTAGGCAGCACAGGTCCTAACAAGCCTTACCTGGTCATTATGAAGCTGGAGACCCCAGGTGGCTTCCAGCATTAGTAATCCAGGGGGACAAGGAAGTCCCTGGGCAGTTGTGCCAGCTCTGGCCCTATCTCTGCCCACTCCTCTCTCCCCTTCCTAATCAGCCTTATCTAATGGTGGAGAAAATGGCCTTGGCTATATGCTCAAGTGAGCAGATAGTGAGCAGGGACTTGCTCACTGCCTGGGCCTGTCCCCCAGCATACTGACCTCCAGCCGCAGCCCGGCCAAGTGCAGGCGAAGGGCTTCTCACCCGTGTGCCGGCGCAGGTGGGCCTTGAGGTGGCTGCTTTTGGTGTACATCTTGCTGCAGCCAGGAAAAGTACATTTGTGCATTTTGATGAGTTCTGCCGCTGGGTTCTTGGGAAACTTCTGACCCACAAGGAGGCCACCAGGGCCAGACCCCAGAGGTCCTGACCCAATGGGCTTGGCAGCGATGGGCACAGGGGCGATGCGCACAAACTTTGAGGGTAGGTTCAAGTTGGAGGAGGGCACCACCTGGGGCACTAGCGCAAAGGTCTGCCCCTGGATATTGACCAGAAGCTGGGCAACCTTGACGTTCTCCGGGGCCTGCCCAGGGGAGGCAGGCCCTGTGCCTGATTCCTGTTTCACGGGCACAGGCTGGATCTGCAGCAGCACCGGAATGGGCCCTTCAGGTGCAGGCCCCTCTCCCGGGCCCTGAGTGCCACCCACGCTGGTGCCACCTGGTGGAGGGGTACAGCACTCCCTCCCTCCAGAACCAGGATGGAGGTGGTTCCTATGTGGCGCAGAGGAGAGCTGCCCACAGGCCTCTAGGTCCTTACTCTTGCTGTCTCGAGCCTCCTTGACCTCTGGCTCCATGTTCTCCTCCAGGAACTCTTCGATCTCCTCCAGGGTGGGCTGAAAGGGCCTTGGGACGTCATCAGTGTCACCCAAAGGAAATTCAGGAAAGCAGCAATGCTCCCCCTTCACAGGCACAGGGGCCCTCCACCAGGTCCCCCAGGTCATGGGACCACTGCTGTCCCCAGTGCACCCACTGCCACCACCACCACTGCCCAACGTGGCCTGGGACAGCAGGAAATCCAAGATGCTGTCCTGGCCTTTGGTGTGTAGGCCTCCACTGTAGCAGGAACACAGGGCTTGAGAGTCAGGGCTGGCACAGGAGCAGGGGCTGGAGGCGTCGCTGTCGTCCTCAGAGAGGGGTGATGGCAGTACGTGGTATACCTGCCGGCCGGCCAGTCTATCACCCAGAAAACCAACAGAGCACTTCGGTGACGAGAAGGTCTCGTCCACTGGAAGCAAGTGGTCCACCATGCTGGCCTGGCCCGTGCTGGGGGGAGCTGTGGAGAGGAAATAAAGGAGGCCTGGTCAGAGGACGCTTCACTTTCCAGCACCTCCTGGGTCTGTGCACCCCCATACCCTAGCCCTCACTGCCTGCCCACAGCTTCCCACTGCCAAACGCCTTGATCCTGCCTTCATCCCGTGGGAGAATGGGGCCTGCAAGTGTTTTCTGAAATTGCACCACTCTGTTTGCAAAAGAGCCCTCTCCAGGCTCATTGCACAACCTCGGCACTTTTGGTTTCAAACAGATTTTCCAGAATTATCCTGCAAAAGAACAAATGTGTATCTCTGAACGACTGGGGTGAATGCAAGAGAAGAGGATGTGAGGAGGCTCTGTGGACCCAAAAATGGCCAATGTCAGGAAGCCACTGTATGTCTGAGGATAGCAATCTCAGCTTCATGCCTGTTGTGTCACAGAACAGGAATGGGAGAATGGCTCCTTGCTCTCTGGCCTCTGTGTAGTTAGGGCTTCCGAAGGGTTGCCAGATTAAGCAAATAAAAGTACAGGCTGCCCAATAAATGTGAATTTCAGATTCTATTATTTTTAATGTAAGTATGCTCCCAATATTATTGGATGGGACAGTCTTATACTTTAACGTTATCTTTTCTAAGATTCAAATTTAACTGCACTGCCTCTATTTTAATCTGACAACGGTAGTTTGGAGGAGAAGAAATTAAAGAGTGATACATGCCCGCCCTTGCTGTTTCATTTCCCCATTCAATGAGGGGGAAACCTGTCCACAACTTAGTTCTCAGATTTCCCTGAGCCTCATTTTCCCCTGCCGGGAAGAGAGGAGGCAGACTAGGGCTTGATCAAAATGTTCCCATTGCATCTGACGGTAATCCATAGGTACAAAGTCTCAAGAGGTCACAGGGTACCCTGTATGTATGACCTCCTTGTACCTCACCACCAGCTGGTAGGACAGGAGGTAGGACTCCCTTGGCCAAAGAGGAAAGTGGGTCTTCTGCCTTGCACCCATGGCCACTGCACTCCCCATGTGGGACACTCACCGCCTCGGGAAGGCTCAGCTAATGCTCGTCTCCCCTCTAGCCAGTGCACTCTGCTGTGGACTCACTGTCTGTGCTGTGTCCCCAGTGCCTGGTACAACACCTGGTACCCAGGAGGGGCTCGGAGGATGTTGATAGAGAGGAGAACACTGCGTCCTTTGAAGCCAAAGGCTACGCTAGGTCCGGTGTCCAAAGAGAGTCAACAGAATTAGCTACGATGAGGCCACTTCTAGACCTTTGTCCCCGCCCAGTGACCATGGCAGGCTGGGTGTTTATTGAGGTTGGGGAAGGGAATTGTGCAGCATCAGGAGCCAGAGATCCTCTCGAGCCTGGCATTACCTCTACACCAGCCTCCTTCTGCCTCTCAGCCTGCACTTAGCTCTGCCTGTGATCAACAGGCTACCATCATCATCAGGTATGACCTTGGGCAAGACTTTACTTCCCCCAAACCTGTTTCCCCAGCCATTCCATACTTCAGTGATCTCTAACTCTCTCTCCTTCTTAGGGATGCCAGGACCTTTGGCTTTTGTTCCCAACTCAAGAAGCTTCATGGAGCTCTAGGAAGGATATTTGGCTTTTTGGTTTAAATACTTAGATAAGGATTTAAAAGTAGACATGTTTTAAAATGTACACTCATCACCATATCAGGTGCTGCAAAGGAGGGAAAGTATGAGACAAGGTGAAGGGTGACAAGACTGAGCACATTCCACTCCAGGCCTCTAAGCTGGGGCTCAGCTCCTTGTCTGCAACTATCAGCTGGGGAACCTCAGGCAAGGGGCACAATCTCTGTACCCATCTCGGTCTGTGAGCATCCAATGAGCCCACACACGCTGCTCACATATTACCTGCTCTACATACACCAAGGGGCCAGTCAGTTCAGACCACAAGGACCAGCCTGCACATATGGTAAACAGTAGTCTCTCTGATCTCCCCACTTCCTGCTCCCACGCTGCTGGGATGCTAAGGATTTAGGGGCCTTTCAACCCCCCTGGGACTCAGAACAGGCCTGCTTCAAACCTCCCCTGAAATGTGACCACCAACTGAGTATTCCATAATATTAACCAATAACCACTAATATTTTAAAGTGTGACAATGGTATTGTGGATACTCATTTTTAAAATCCTTACTTTTTAAAGACAGAAACCGAGATACTTATAGATAAAATGATATGAAAAGACATAGTGGGGGAAATAGGCATAGTTGCATAAGAGTGGAAGGAAACTCCTCCAATGAGGTCCCAAAGAAATAAGACCCAGTCTCTATGCTAGGCATGGTGATGTATGCTTATAATCCCAGCACTTGGGAAACTGAGGAAGGAGGACTGCCACAAATCTGAGGCCAGCCTGTGCTACATAATGAGTTCAAGACCAATCTGAACTACATATTCCAACTCAAAAACCGAACAACAACAAAGACCCAATCTCCTCAAGGCAGCTCACAGCAGCTGGGACCTACTTATCTATCCATCCCCGACTGCTCCATGGCACAGTCCTAGCTCTTCCCTCTGTGTGGGTTCTTCTCCCTCCAGCAACCCAGGTGGGGGCTCTTTATTTAGATCGCAGCTGAGAAGTCACTCTGTTACATCACCCTATATTATATTCTTCCCAGCAAGCACTTCTGTGGGAAACTATCTTGGTTACGTGTTTGTGAACTTTGCTTCCTGTCTACCTCCTCACCAGAATACAAGCTGTTCTGACTGGTCAGTCAAAAATGGCATGGCAGAATTTGCTGAATGAGTGTGAGTGAGTGAAAGGTGATTCTGGGAGCCAGGAGTGGGACAGTCCGAGTCAGGTAACAGGATCTTAGCGCAGGGCTGCGTGACCCAGAGGCAGGATACTGACGTATTGAGAGTGAAGAAGGCCCCTAGAACTTCCCAGGGATCAGGCATTAAAGGGAGGGAGAGCCAGGGCTGAAGACGTCCCAGGTCTTAAAAAACAGCAGCACGTGGCGCCAGCTGTGTGCAGGGGGAGGGGACACCCTGTTCCGGGCACCATCCCTGGCCTGCCCGCTGGACTCCGCCCCCTCCCTCGGCCAGCCAAGCCTGCTGTTTATCCTCGCGGGGACACAGCGGCTGCAGGAACAACATGTAATTGATAACAAGCCCAGCGCCAGCCAAGGGCTTGCCATTGGGTCAGCGTGCAAATCACGGGGGTGGCGGGTGGGAGCTGCCCTTCAAAATAAGAGTCTCCACTCCCTGCGCCACCCACAGGCCCCAAAGTCGCCAAGTCTTTCCATTCTCGCACCTGTAGGGCAGCGGGGGAGCTCCTCACCGGGCCACCCTGTTCTTAGGAGGGAAGAAATTCGAAGGGCTCACCTTCGCGGGACCGTGGGAGAAAACAGCCTCTCTGCCCTAGTGAAGCGGGGCTTTCCATGGGTAACAGCACCGCGGGGATGGAAGAAGGAACCGGAGGGCGACATTGGGTGGGGGTGAACTCTGCCATCTCGGCTGTCCTCCTGAACCACCTCTCTGATAACATTGGGTGTAAGGAGCTGAGAGACTATCAACACGGGGGCGGGGGTGGGGGACACTCCAGATGCATAAATGCAGCGGGTGTGCGCAAAGAGGTGCGAGTTTTCGTCCCGTGGCTGCGTGTGCTGGGGGTGGGGAACGGGAGCGCAGGGTGGCTGATGTGGCCGTGCGGGTGTCCGCCAAGCGCTCGCATGCGGAGCCGCGTGGGTGCCCACGCGTGAGTGAGAACGCGCATGGGAGAGAAAGGCATGGGGAGCCGGGTGGGACCCCTCCGTAGAGCCTTGGAGCGCAGCCCGCTGGGCACCCACCCTCAGTCGGTGCCCCCCTCTCCGCGACACTGCTGTGGTGACCGAGAGTAACCCCTCCGCGGCACCCCCCCCCAAGCCCTCCCGCGGCCGGTCAGAATATCCTCCCGCCCGCTTCGCCCGCCAGGCCCCGCCGGACGCGGACCATATGGGAAGCCCGGTGCGTAAGACGCGCCACGGACACGCAGGGCCGGGCGCTAAGTCAGCGGGCTGAAGGAAGGTGGTGGGGCGCCTAGGGGTCACCCTCCCGGGCGCGGCCGACCCCTTCCAGCCCGGTGTGAGGCTCCCTGCTTCTCCCACATTTCCCCCGGCCCGGGACGGCGCCCCCCGGAGGACCGCGGCGCCACCTCCCCGCGTCCCGACCAGCCCCCTGGTGACACGGGACCGCGTCCACTCGGCCGGCAGTCCCCGCCGCGCCTCTCCCACCTGAACTTGGCGCAAGCCTGGCCGGCGGCCAGGCCCTGGCGGTGCGGCGGCCCCGCGGCCTGCGCCGAGCTCGTGCTGGGGCCCTGCTCTGGGTCCGGCGGTGGCCGCGGACCGAGCCGCGGCGGCTCCCGAGCTCGCTCGCCCCGCTGGCCCGCGGGTCGCTGTGGCGGAGCACTCGGCCGCCGCCAGCCCGCCGCTCTCTGCGCTCACTCCCCGCCGCTCACGTGACGCCACGGGCGCCGAGAAGGCTCGCAGGAGGCTCGGCCTCGGGCGCGCGCCTCATTGGCCGGCGCCGCGCGTCACGGCCCCGCCCCGTGCCGGACCCCGCCCCCGCTGCGCCAGTGCTGCCGAAGAGAGACCTGAGCGTGTGCTGCCTGCCCGGGTGCTGGCCGATCTGCGCTCGCGGAGCCCACTGCCGGCCCCCGGGCTGTCCCTGTGGACTCGCTGTGTCCACAAGGGTCCACTTCTAAAGTCTGGTCTCCAGGTGAGAACGTGAGAACACCTCAGGACCCACGAAAAGCTCTGAGATGGTCCTCTAGTGCAATCCGCTTGGGGGCAGCCGCCGTGGGGCCTAACGGGCTGGATCTGTCTGCGCCACCCCATTACCACCCTCAGCCTGGTACACGCCGCTGTTTGTCCTGTTCAATGCCAGACAAAGTAAGGAATTTGACTAGGGGGGGTCACATGGTCGAAGAAATATGGCAGATGGCCTTTCAGCCCTAACAATCTGTCACCTTCCAGAAAGTGTGCTGCACTGCCTGAGACTAGGGATCCCCTACTTCAGACCGCTGGCAGTCTGTTTCTGGGGATACTTTCCTAAAGACTACACGGGGCTTTCTCGCGTACAAAGGCGGTTCTCTCCCTGTTCTAATCCAAAGCAATCGTAACGCGCGTTTTGGCCACATAGAGGTACGAAGAGCGACACTGTGAGTGGCTTATCCAGGGAAACACGTGAACTGTGGATGCCATGTACCTGCTGCGCCCTTTTGCCTACATTCCAGTTGGATCCCCAGCTAAGCATTTTACAGAAAAAGCCTGCTGAGAGAGGGCACATGCCTTCCCCAGTCACTCAGATGGAAGGAAGAGGAAAGGGATGAGACATGACCGGATCTGTCTGCCCCACAGAGCATCTTACAGACACCCCAGGGCACGTGGACAGACAGCTCCTTCTATGGTACTGATTTTATTTTCCCATGGCACTGGGAGGTGAGGAGAGTCTTCCCCTGCTTCTTTGGAGGATGTGGCTAGAGTGGGAGTTTGTAGCCAGTAGGTCTGCACTAGCTTAACCCAGGTTCTGGAGATCCTCTTTCCAGGTTAGTGCCAGGGATGCAGCTCCTGTTGCCACCATCAGCCAAACCAAGACTTGGCCAGGGGACTTTGAGGGGACCTGTGTTGGATATGAGGATGGTGATAAGCTTTCTAGTTTACAAAAGTTCATGGCCACTTGCAGTGTTATGGGAGGTCTGACTTGTATGGCAAAATGTGTGGATTGTGCATATCTTTTTAGAAGAAGAAACAGAAGTCTGTAAAGTTCAGTCACTCACCTAATTTTATCTCAGGGCAGGGCAGTGTCAGGCATTACCAAAGCACTTCCCCATCTGCCCTACCTGCCTTTGGTTGTTCATTCCTCACATACTCTCTGTCCAGTGTCTGCTATCCCCTGGGGGAAAAATGCAGGAAAAAGTCAAAAGCATCTGAGAAATTAAAATACATCCTTAGCAGTTTTAGCACACAGGAAAAAGGACCAACTACCCAGAAACTGAAAATTAGCAAAAAAGATCATGTTAAAACCTGAGTCAGATCATGACTCTCTTGGATCAGAAACTGCCAGTGACTCCCAGTTCATTCAGAGTAAGTAAAACCCAAGTCATGGTCATCTTCATTACCTTACAAGACCCTGGTCCTCCTTTCTATCTCTGACCATCTCTTCTTCTCTCCCCACTACTCACTTTCCTCCAAACACAGTGGGCTCCTTGTGCTCTTTCAAACACTCCAGGTCTCACCTCAGGAACTTTGCATCTGCTCTTGCTTCTACCTGGAGAAACTCTTCCCCTAGAATTCACTTGGCTCCCTTCCTTCCTTCATGTTTTTATTCAAGCGTTAGCTTCTTAGGGAGCCCTAACTCAGTCATCCAGTCTAAAATGTTACTGATACTTCCTAGCTTCCTATCTTGTGTTATCTTTTCTTCTTGGTATTGCTTATTATCTTCTAATTTATTGTATATATTTTATTTTGTTTATCCTGTATCCTTCCATCACCAAAGCAGTGATTTCTGTCTGTTCTTATCTCTAGCACCAAGCACAGAGTAAGTGCCCAATTACTGAATTAATGAATTTCAGAAAGATTTGGAACAGACAGGGTCAGTTTGAAAGAAATTAAAAAGAGTTAAGGAACATACTTCAAACAGGTAAAAAAAAAAGTTGGCCACTGAAGAAACTAGAAGAGCAATTTTATGGAAAGAGACCTAAACATCTTCCAGATAGTTTGTGTAGACTATCTTTGTTTCTACTGTGCTTCCCGCCTGTTTGTTCCCCAACATCCTATTGGCCTGGCTAACTCCATTCACCATTTGGATAATGGCTCATAGTTTACTGTTTTGGAGACATAGTCCCATAGCAACCTAACCCCTGACCCCAGGCTGGATCAGTCCTACCTGCCTTTCACAGCACACTATCCAGAATACAGCCTGGGCTCAGTAAGTTTGTGTTGAATGAGTGAATGAACAAATGAGGACACTGGCATCCTAATTAGTGGAAGAGCTGCCTGAGTCACTGGATACAGCATTTACCCCTACCAGGGGAGGAAAAGTCTGCTAATATAGTGGAGAGATTGTCTTGTTTGGATTTCTTGCCAGAGGGGAGAGAACCACAGACAACCCTCCAGTCCTTATGTTCTAAGGCAGCATGCACGCTGCATTTCAAGCCCTTCGTAAACACATGTTCTTTTATCTTCATGATGCCCTGAGTAATTGGTGCATCCCCACTTTGTAGAATAGAACATGCTGCCTGGAGAGGTAGCATGTCACTCACAGGGACCACATGGAGTCCAGATGCTACAGTTACAGTGTGGCCCCCACACATTTGCCTGTCACAACTGCATGTGGTGTTGGGGCTCCAGTGATGGGTATGAGTACACAGCTGAGCCCACAGCAGGCGCCAAGAACACCCAACCAGCGCTCCTTTGAAAGAGGTACTGGACCTTGCAGGGCTTGCCCTGAGGATGCACATAGGCTGTCAGCAATCCCCGCCCTCATTGCTGTCACCTGGGAGTGCTTCACTGTAGGGCTCCGATATTTCTCATAGCATAGACTGCACCCATGAGCTTGGGGCATCCAGCCTTAGCCACATCCTAACCCCATGCCCTGGGGTCTCCCCTGTGTGCTTCATAGACATTGCAAAGTGAAAGGGCCAAACTTGAACCCCTCAAGCTGCCCCTGCGCCCTCGTGTGTGAGCTGCTGAAGCTGCCAGAACAAACCCCACAGACAGATATGTATTTTTCACAGTTCTGGAGGTAGAAGGCCAAGATCAAGGTGCTTCAGGATAGGTTTCACTTAAGGCCTCTCTTTTTGTTTTGTAGATGGCCTCTTCTCCCTGTTTCCCCACACGGGCAGCCCCTGTGTATCTGTCTCCTCGTTTTCTCTTCTTATAGTTACATTCATCATATTGGATTAGGAACCACCCAGTGACTTCACCGTAACTTAATTACCTCTTTAAAGTCTCTCTCTCTCTCTCTCCAAATCTGCATTGGGAGGCACTGGACATTAGGGTTTCCTCCTATGAATTTTGGGGGTCATAAGTCAATCTACAACACCTGAGCATCTCAGGTAAAGAGCACCTCTCGTGCCAACTCACCCAGAGCCATTTCCAGTGATTTTGGCCCATTGATCTCAGGGCCTGTGCACTGGTAGAGGCCCATGCTGTCCACCCTACCAGCTCTACCACCTTCATCCTCACACAGCAGAATGTGCATTGCCAATGAGAGGGGTGGTCCTGGCTAAGTGCTCTCCGTGGCTCCCACAACCTAACTTGCCCTGGCATTCAAACCTCTGCCTGATATGACAAGTGTCTACTGGCTTACACTTGTCCCATCCCAAGGAGGACACTTTGCCTTGGATTGCTCTAAGCAAGAGGACTACCTGAATTCAAACCCACTTTCTAACATTTCTTATCTGTGCAACACCTGGTCAGTCATGTCCCTTCCATTCCACCATTCCTGTCTGTAAAATTGGGACAACCCCTGTAATGCCTTGGCCATGGGGTGTCCTGCTCAGATCCCTACCAAGTGATGCTGTGAGAAGTGTTGATGACTGAAAGCCTCCAATAGCTGCAGCTCTAGATCCAATGTAGCTTCCCAAAGAGGTTCCGCAGCTGAGGACCAAGTGTGGCAGAGTCTGCCCAGCTATTGCTGCTCCAGCTCCTACATGGGCAGTCTAGTCTCTGGGGCCCTCCACTCAGTGTGCCTTTCCTCCTGTGTGCTGGCTACAGTGTGGTTGCAGGGGTGAACTTTCAAGGGCCCAATAAACCTTCAAAGGTGAACAGACAAGGCTAACACTATGAGGAGTAGAGAGCCATAGGGAGAAGAAATACAGGTCCAGACAGCTTCAGGACACAGAACCATTTCAGCAGAGTGGGCTGTCAGGGGAGAGGAAATCAAAAGTCTAGCTTGTTTAATCCAATAATATTTTGAGTATTTATTACAAAAGACATCCACAGGGCAAGAAAGCCTGTGAAAGCAAGGAATGTGTTCATTCTGGTTGTCACACTATCTCTCTGCCATCTGAAAGTCCTTTATTAATACCATGGCCCCTGCCTTATAATGGTCTGACTTACAAGTCTTTAAAACTTTGCTATGGTGCAAAAGTGATAGGCATTCAATAGCTGTATTTTTAATTTTGGTTTCTTCCCAGGGTAAAAATATGCTGTCAATTCTCATGATACTGGGCAGGAACAGGACAGTCAGCAGCATGATCACAAAGGTAACAATGTTTAGCCTACAGTGTCGCTAAACTTGGCTGTTCTGAGGGTTAAATGTATTAAATACATTTTGAACTTCAATGTTGTCACATTACAATGGCTTTACTGGGATGCAACCCCAACATCCGTGAAGGAGGATCTGCATGTGATAAGTCAACAGATGCCTTCTTGGAGGTCAGGGTTGTTTCTTAGTCATCTCAGCAATCCCTGAAGCATTGCTAGAATTTTAGGGCAGTGCTGTCCAGCAGAACTTTCTGACATGTGGATATGTTCCAGATCCACTGCCTTGGGGAAGGCCAGAAGGATTCAGGCTCCTGTGCTATTGTGTGAGACAGGAAGCAGGCAACATACCAGAGGCCATGGGTGCTACCCCCAAACTCCCAAATTCCTTGGAAAAATTTCTATGGATCCCCAGCTAGTACAGTAGGTAATTTTACTGAGCACTCATTGTGTACCAGGCCCAAAGCTTATGAGTGATCACTGTATGCTCAGCACTGTTTCAAGTGCTGGACAAATCGCATAATTTCCCCATGGGGTAGGCGCTATTGTTATGGCCATAGGCATAATGAATCTATAAAACAAGAGCCAACCACTATGAAAGAGGAGTCCTCAGAGAAAAGGAGAGAAAGAATTCTTGGCAATATGACACTTCGTGGTTTTCATGCAGATACAACCAAAAGATGAATAGCAGAATGGACATGCCTGAGGACCCAAAGAAAAATGACAGGTGGAAATTATTTGAGAAGAATTCCAAAGTCAAGGTTTCAGTGTTCACTGAAGAGGAATTGCATTCACATTCAGAAGTGAAGACAGATCCAAACCACCACCCTGGCTCCAGCCTGCCCTCCCCAGCTGAATCTGGCTGGCAGGCATCGATGGGTGACTGGGAGTTAATGAGTCACTCCTGCCTGGTTAAAGTCCTTGACATTTAATACATGTTATTTGGGCCAACCTGAGATTTGAAGTCCCATTCCCTTCCTTGAGGTACCTTTCCTTTGAGCCCAGCAGATGGAGATCACTAGCTGTCACTGGGCTCTAACCAGGTTACAAGGAACCAAAGGTGTAACCACTGTCCACCATGCCCTGGGCAGCTTCACTTAGGAGGAGACTCAGAGAGTGAGGTGGCACCGCCACCCAGCCTCATGTTAGCCACTTGCCAGATTTGTGGAAGAATTTCTAGTCACTTCAGAGCATACAAGGAGAAACACCAGCTCAAGGAGCATAAAGTCAGACTATAAATGGCTGTGCTTGTACTGGAAATTTTCCTTGTACTGGGAAATTTTCAACCTACTAGTCAAAGACCCATGGATTAAAATAAAATACCATTTTCATCCAATTTGCAATGATATTTTAAAATTATAATATTGTTGGAAAGAGGTTAAACTGGTACATTTCCAGTAAGGAATCTTGTACTATATGTACACCTTTTGAGTCAATAAATCTACATCCATGAAAGCAAATCAAATAAATTATCAGATGCATGCACAAACTTGTTCTTCTGGTGTTAATGGAAGAGCATTAGTTTAAGAAAAATTGCAAACTGATTAATGTCTAATTTAAAAAAATAACTGAAGCTGGTATAATGGTGCATGCCTGTAATCCCAGCACTCTGGGAGGCTGAGGCAGGAGGATTTTAAATTCTAGTCCAGGCTGAACAACTTAGAAACTTAGTAAGACCCTGTCTCAAAATAAAAAGTACAAGAAAGGGTTGGAGAAGTATTCCTGGGTTTCATCCCTAGTACTGCCAAAAAAATAAAAAAATAAAAAAAGAAGAAGAAGAAGAAGAAAACTGATCATAATTGTGCCCCATCCATATACTCATTTTTTACATAAAAGTTAAAATTTTTAAAGTAGGGCACAAAACTAGGATTGTATGAAGAAAAATATATATTTATAGAAAAAGTTAGAAATATAGACAGAAATATTTACAGTGATTTTTTCGAAATATTCATATTGAATACTGGGCTATCTCATTTAGTTTAGATATTTATCTTTTCCAGGCTTTCTGCAGTGAGCATTATTACTTTTATTGCCAGAAATAAAATATGGGTGCGTTGCATGTTTGTTTTAATTGTGCAACTTGGTATGTTATTTTGAAATAACTTCTTTATGAGTATAAAAATAAGTGTTCTCATTTATTTCAGAAATTAGAGATTCAGTGTTCTCAAAATTTCAGAAATTAGATAGTTATAAAAAGAAAATCATTGATAATCACATCATTGTTAACACTTTCTTGCTGTTACTGAAAATAAGAGCATATATATATAAGGTATGATCAAAAATATGTGAATGTTTAACAATTTTAAAATTTGTTACAGTAAAGGACACATTGTCATGAATCCCTCTGAAAATATCCCCGCTAGCTTTCAACACACCTGTCCCATCGTTCTTTCCACTTTCTGTTGCAGTTTTGGAAGTCTTCTTTGTGTGAGTGTCTTTGCAAAGTGTGATTAAAAATACAGAGAACCCTGCTGCTGAGTGCCATCCAATGGGAAGGCAACTCCTGAAAACACTACTGTGCCTTGTGTGCTCATCTATTTTATTCACTGGATCTGGCCCTGTGTGACCTCTGACTCTTCCCCCAAAGTAAAAATGACCATGATATGTAAATGTTTTGAATTGACTCAGGACATTGAAGCAGCTATGACAACCCAACTAAAGACACTGACAAAAAAGGACTTTCAGAATGGCATCAGAAAGTGGTAAAAATGATAGGATAAATGTATTCAAAGTGAGGGGGAATATTTTGAGGCAAATTAAAGGCAATATGTCTTTTACTGTAATATATTGTTTAAAAGATTTAAATGTTCACCATATTTTCTGATCATACCTTGTACTTACCTTTTTTTTTTTTTAATTTGCAGTGATAGGGATGGAACTTGGGACTTTGAACACACTAAGTATGCATTCTACTGCACAGCTGCACCCACAACCTCTATCCTACTATTTCATAGAGAAATTTGAAAAGCAGAATTTGTAAGTCAAAGGGTATTTTTAGAACTGGTATTTGGGACCAAGTTGCCCTCTAAAAATTATGTTACTGTAGATTCCTGCTATCCACAGATCCCAGTACTCATTTGCCATGTTTCTGTTGGCACTGGGATAATAAGTACATTTATTATAAATATATAATCTATAAAAAGTGACACACTTTTCATCAATTATTGCCAATGTGATAGGTTAAAAAAAGAGGTTATTGTTTTAACTTGCATCTCTTTGATAATTAGTGAAGTTCAAAGGTTTTCGTATGTTTATTTACAGTTGACTTGCAGTTTGAGTTTCTTCTGTGGAACGCCTGTGTCCACCCTCTACTTGCTGTGGGGTCTGGATCTTTCTCCTGCTATGGGGTATAAACTGTTTGCACAGGAATGACACTTACACCCAGACTATTCTGTCTGGGGCCCTCAATGTTTTTGGAGTTGCCTAATTAGTTTACACCTCTGTGGCAAAATATAGAGTAGTTATGGATTCTGCTTTTCGTGTTCTGCTTAGAAAATCCCTTTCATTCAAGGTGCTGTATGTATTTGGGCATATTTCCACCCACATCACATAGTCACACACAGTATTTACTTTCTGAGACTGTTGTGGCTTAATGTTTTCATCAGCCTGTTTAATAGAGTAGGGATTTAATCTGGCATAAGCAGTTCTAACCTATGTCTGCCAGTCAAGACCAGGCAGGGCTTGGTTGCCTGCCCTCCCCTCTTGGCACCTTCCCTAGACTGTGTGGGACCTTTGTACTGTCCCCACCTTCAGAAAGGGAAGAGTCCTCTGCTGCTCCGAGGCTGAGCCTCATGCACAATCTTTGCCAGAGTTATTTGCTGATCACCAGAGAACCCAAAGTGCACACCGGGTCAGAAGGTTCATTGGGTAGACAAGCCTTTATGAGACAAGGATCTCTGTGCTTCGCCAACAACCTGGGTCATACCTCTTCCCACAGTCAGAGATGATTTATTATCAGTTCTGTCAAACTGCAACCGGCAATAAATATTGCTATCTGAGTTCTCAGACAAGGAGCTGTGAGGGGACAAAGAGGACGACTGCAGTGATGCCTTCTGCAGGTGCAGAGAATGAACCGAGGCTCTTTCTACCTTAAGAACAGACTTGTCACCTGGGAAGCTGCAGGTGTCAAGTTGAAGGAGCTGTGTTGGTCCCTGAAAAGTGTCAGTGCTGACTGGAGAGACTGTGGAACCAAGGCCAGGCAACCCAGAGGTAAGGATCAGAAAAAGTCTCTGGAGGTCCGCTCTCCGAGGGAACCTGGGCTGTCCCTACTTACACATGTGTCACTGAGTCCCCCAAACCACCCAGAGTCACCAAGTGTGCACCATCTTGGGATTCTATTCACTCTGTTCCTGGCTACCAACACAGTTCATCTACTCATTCATTCAACGGGTATTTATTGAGCACCTATGGCATGCTTGGTACTTATCTGGGTTTACACAGTGGTGAGTGCCTACCTTCCTGGTTCAGTGAGCATCAGCATGGGGCCAAGTGAATGTGTGAGGATCTGGTAGGAAGCTGAGACAGAAAGCCAAGAAGACAAAGATTGGGGCCACCCTCACCCCATCGTCTCCTAAGAAATCTACTGGCTCAACCAACATGTATCTTATGGAAATAAAGCTTCATAAATCATTGATTCCTGGCTCCCTGCAATGAGCACTGATGTTTTCTGTTCCATTCCATTCTTCTTTGTTCCAGTTCCACTAAATTCACCTCCTGACTCACTAAGGGACTGCAAGTGGTACTAAGGGACTGAGGACCCTAATAAAGATTTGTGTTGGTATTCTCAGAGCGATGAGAATCCAATAACTTGTTTAAATGAGGGAGATAATTGACTAGATTTGTGCTTTTAAAAAGATTGCTTTGCTATCCTGCAAAGAGGGCTGCCAGGCCCTGTCATGTTCAGAGCAGTGTCAGTCATGACAGCCAAGGGTGGAAGCAGTCCAGGTGTCCATGCATGGGGGAGTGGATATGCAAAATATCGCCTATACCTATAATGGGGTATCGTTCAGCCTTCACAGGGAAGGAAATTCTGACACATGCTGCAACATAGAGGACATTATGTCAAGAGAAAGTAGCTAATCATAAAGTGACAAATACTGTATGATTCTATTTCTCTGAGGTACCTGGAATAGTCAGTTTCATAGAGACAGACAATAGAATGACAGTTGCTAAGGGATGGTGGAGGGGAATAGAGTTAGTATTCAAAGGAGACAGAGATTCAATTTTTGAGATGAAAAAGTAGTGAAAGTGGATGTCGGTGATGGCTGAACTACACACTTGTAAAGATTAAGTCAATATTGTAGTTTATGTGCATTTTGCCCCAACTAAAAATATAACCTCGCCTTTAATCCCAGCACTCGGGAGGCTGAGGTAGGTGGAGCGTTGTGAGTTCGAGGCCGGCTTGGGCTACAACGCGAGCGCAAGGCCGGCCTGAGCTACACAGTGCGACCCTGCCTCAAAAAACCAGGGCCGGGAGTTTGGCTCAGTGCCTTAAGCGCCTGCCCTGGCAGGCGCAAGGTTGTGAGTTCAATCCCCGGTGCCGCAAAAAAAAAAAAAAAAAAAAAAAAAAAAAAAAAAAAAAAAAAAAAAAAAAAAAAAAAAAAAAAAAAAAAAAAAAAAAAAAAAAAAAAAAAAAAAAAATATATATATATATATATATATATATATATATATATATATATATAACCTTGCTGGGATGTAAGTGTCCCCAAAGGAAAAGACAGTACACTTAAATGGGATGACCATAAATGAACTGAATGACAGGGCTCTGGAGAGAGTGGGCAGGATGGGGACCCGGGAGCAGTGGAGAGCTCAGTGGAAAGGTGACTAGGCAGGAAGGAGGAGGGGACAAGTCCTGCTATAGTTTTGATTTTTTTCTTTTTTTCTTGTACTAGAGATTGAACGGAGGGCCTTTTCACTGAACCACATCCTCAGTCCTTTTTTTTTTTTTCCACTTGAAGATTTTAAACAGTATCTAACGAATTTCCCTAGTCCTTTTTATTTTTTAGACAAGGTCTCGCTAAATTCACCAGGCTGGGAGTGAATTTGAAATCCTTCTGCCTCAGCCTCCCAGAATTCTGGCTATAGTATATAGATCATCAGTGGTGAACCTTTTAGAGCTTTTAATGATAACAAACAGCCTGCTGTGGCAAAGATGCCATAGGTTTGCCACCATTGGTATAGATCTTACATGTTCCCCAAAAGGCAACAAGTGTGTTACTGGATTAATCCTCAGGGTATCACCTTTAGGAGTAGTGGAACATTTTAGAGGTGAGGCCTAGTGGGAGGTCTTTAGGTCATTAAGGACATGTGGGAACCAGGTCCCCTCTTCTCTTTCCTTTTTCTTTCCAATCAGGAGATGAGTGATTTTGTGCCAACGCAGGATCCTACCAAAATGTGCTGCCTTGCCACAGGCCCCAAAGCAACAGGTCCCACTAATCATAGACTGGGACCTCCAAAACTGTGAGCCAAAATAAACCTTTTCTCTTTATAAGATGATGTCCTCAGGTATTTGTTACAGTAGTAGAAACCTGACTACCAAGTACCCCGACCCCTCTGTACTACTTTGGTTTGCACAAACTAAGCCAAGGGCCCAAGTGCTGTTGTCCTGGAGATCAGTCTTGGGGCATAGCTCATCCAAGTCAGGGCATCCTGGGTATATTACCAGATGAATGTATTTTAGGTTAAGGAAGTGAGGGCTGAAATCTCCCCTGAGATCAAAGAAAAAAAGTAATTGAGGCAGAACCCAGCCTAGGGTGGCATGTAGGGTCCAACCCAGCAGGAAGAAAGAAGATACCACACATCTCTCTCCATCCAGCTTGCTGCAGGAAGGGGCCTGGCATGGCCTGGACCTGAATAGGACCTCCTATTCACTTTTCAGCCAGATCAAGGTTATTCCCAGCTAATGCTGGAACCCAGTATGTGTCATGAAGTCAATTTGGGTTTGTGCAGTCAGCATAGTCAAGAACAGGTATTGAAGGAAAAAATAAAATAGGAAAGGAAGAAAAGAATGATCAAAGTTCATTGCAGGTATCAAGTTAATAGCATTGCACTGAACTCTTCTTTCAGGCTTGTGATAGGTAATATGCTTCTGAGCCTGGGTTACAGCTAAAAGGTCTGGGAAGTCACTGCCTTGGTGGGCAGGGGTCCTGGCTTTCTTCTCCATCTACACCTTGCATTCTATGGGGCCACCTCCCCTTGCTGTCCCACTCTATCCTGGTACCTGTGCAAACACTCCCTCACTCTGCCTGCTCAGCTCCCTTGGCCCAATGCACTGTTCTCTGGTGAGTTTCTGTCCTCATTGTACTGATAAAAATACAGGAGTCCAGGAGTGGAACGTGATCTGTCCAGGGATGTTGTAGTCAGCATTTACA
Source organism: Dasyprocta punctata (assembly GCA_004363535.1). Classification (NCBI taxonomy): domain Eukaryota; kingdom Metazoa; phylum Chordata; class Mammalia; order Rodentia; family Dasyproctidae; genus Dasyprocta; species Dasyprocta punctata. Next base: position 5,616 of record RJWM01014599.1, on the reverse strand, counting down.
AGGGAATCGATTTAATACAGGATACATAATTTATAAAATTATTTTATAATATTCACCCACAGAGTCAAATGCAGAAGAGTGCAAGAGATCTGTCCACACACTAGAGACCCAAAGAATCCAGCTGAGGGCCTGGATCTCACAGCAATGCACTGTACAGGTCCTGCTAAAGACCTATAATCCATGGCAATGTCCTCCATGGGTGCAACTTGAGGCCTAGAGCCCACAACAATATCTCATGCAAGTCTGTATCAAGGATCTGCACTGGGAAGGCCTAAAGGTCAGTGGTGGAAGCTAGAAAGTCTGTGCCAGCAAGCTGAGGGGTCTGTACTGGGGCCAGGAAGCAACACTCAAAGTAAGGACCAGAGCTCCCTCAAAGACGACCACAGCCATCCTCAGTGACAGCGAGGACCCAAGCTTCTCCAACGATGAGAACAGCTGAGTTCATATCAGGAAAACCAGCATGACAAGCTTCTCTAGGAGAATCAATAGCACACCATCTTCCCCTCCAGTTCTCCTTTTATGCTGTTGGTAACAATCCTCAGGTGGGCCTTCCACACCCAGAACCACACTGAGTCAGTTCAGCTGGGTGTTACAAGTTGACCGTTAGTTAATCCACCACAATGGACATCTGGCTAGACCTTGTGGTCAGGTCTCCAACTCACTACTCTGCCTCTGTTTCCAGACACTGAACCCAGGGACTCCCTGGGTAAGATAAAGACTAAGGGTCAAGGGCAGGGGGAAGGGAGGACTCCCTGGGGGAGGTGTACTCAAGAGAGAGGAGAGGAGAGGAGTACCAGATCCCTGAAGATGTCCTCCACTGCTATGGGCCCTGAGCCGTGAGGATCCAGGTTATGGGAATAGAAGAGATGACATCAAGATGACAGGGTGTGATGTAATCACCGTGTGCAGGCTTTGCTGCAGGGTCTGGAGAGAGGACAGCCAACCAGAACAATGCAGTCCTTGCTCCAAGCACTTAGATAAATAGACAGGAAGGGGATGTAACTATAAAGTTGATGAAGTAAGTCGGGCAGAAGAGGAGACAGAGCATGACAGGCTTTTACTGAGGAAGGCATTGATATGGAGGCTCAAAGGATGAGAGGGCCCAGCCAGCAAGGCTGAGGATGATATAAGAGCATTCCTGGTCTAGACCCTGGCATGCCCAAAGGTCCTGAGGCAAGACTGGTTGAGAGAAGGCCAGAGTGCCTGAAGCATGGTGGTCAGCGCTCAAGCACAGGTAGCGAATGGGCACCAGGAGGCCAGGAGAGAGGCCTTGCTTGCAGACAAGGCCGGGGGAAGTTGGGCGGGGCTCTGTGATGCTGCTATTGCCCCATTTGTGGCCCTGGCCCTACCACGGTCTCCCGCTTCAGCCTCCCAATGACGGTTCCCCTCTTCTCCCACCCAGGCCCAGGTCACTGTCCTTCTTCAAGGCTGAGACCTCCTCTGCCAACTGGAAAGGCCTTTATCCGGTCTGATCCTGGCGGGGACTTTTTCCATACCTTTGGCCTCTTTTTGTAAGAGCGAATGTTTCTCAGACCGCATTGGGGATTATACCACTATTAGACCAGCAACACTCAGGGATTTGACAAGCAAGGGCCCCGCAGTGGGGTGTGGTCCGTGGCCCCTGGGCTGGGGTGTGCGACCCACCAACCCACCGTCAGATGGCAAGGGGTCTGGAATGTAGGCCTCGCCTCTCTGCGGAATGTCTCTTGGATGTGTGTCTGCTTTGGGTCCATGCGAAGCGGGACAGTTTAACAAGACAATCTTGAGCCTTTCCCCCCCAGAGGCTCAGTTAGGGCCTGGGAAGCTGCATTCTTAGGAGGCACTCATCTGCATTCCCAGCTCGGACACTGTTCGCTTAGAGTCACAGCTGTCACTTCTGCCCTGAGGAAGCTTAGGTGTCATGGAGGTGGGGGGATAGAAAACACCGACTTGGACAGCCAATGATCGGGAATGTCAGAAGAGAGGAACTAGGATTGGGAAGTGGTGCTCAGAGGCACAGGCCCAGATGAGGACTGTAGCCGGGAACAGGCTTGTGGGAGTAGGCATCGTCCACAAGGTGACAGAAGTCTTGAAGTCTTTCTAAGTGAAGTGGGAGAAGGTGATGCAGAGGTCCTGAGGCGGCAAAAAAGAGAAGATGATAGAGAAGCAGGGAGGAGGCCAGGGTCACTGTGGCAGCACAGAGAATCAAAGCAGAGGATGTCAGAGAACTGACACTAGATCTCCTGGGCCTTGCAGAGGGCCCTATTCAGCAAGGAGGGAGCTGTGGGAGGGTTTTGAGCAGAGAGATGGTGTGATCTGACTTATGTCTTTTTAACTTTTTTCATTAGATGAATTCTTTCAACATGGGAGGCTGTATACATACATATGGCATCTTAATCCTTTTAACTTTCCTCCCTCTCCTTTCCCTCCATCGATGGATTCCCTGCCCATCTGCCTAAAGTCTACATCTCTGTTACCTCACACCTATCTTTCTCTTTGCTCTTTTAATTATTTATAAAGGATCCCTCCAGCTGGTTTGCCAAAAAAACAGAGCATACAGATGAGGTGGGGTGGTATAGAAGCCAAGAGGCCAGTTGGAGATAGCATAATCAGCTGAGGTTTGAATCTTTAACAGGAACCTTAGCAGGACTCCCCTCAGCCCAGGCCAGCTCTGTTCTAGGTGCTTCACACACATCAACTCATTTAATTCTTGCACAGCTGCAGAAGGCAGCTACTCACCATCCTGTTGTGTAGGTTATGCTGCTGAGGCACAGACAGGTTGAGTAACTTGCTCTAGGCACACACCTGAAAGGCCTGCCAGAATTTGAACCCAGGCAGCCCAAAGCCAGAACTCTGGTTCTTGAAGGGCCACATGCCTCAGACAGAAAAGTCACGGTACCTACCATGAGAGGGGCTGTTAGTACAGAAAATAGAATCTAGAGCTGCAGTCTGAGAGGGGAGTTAGCAGAGGGCTTGGGGCTTGCCTGCGTGGCAGTCTAGGCTGCACGTCTAGGGGCAGTGTGAGGTCAGGGGGACGCATGGACCTCTCCAGCTCTCCATTTTGTTTTATGGGAAACCCATTTCCAAGGGGTGCTACCTGGCAGGTGAAGCCCAGGTGCTACCAGGTGAACCCTGAGCCAGAGGTTGCCCAATGGATGGGGCAAGCTGTGCTAGAGATAGGACTCACTGAGGCTGGCACTGGAGTGGCCTGTTTCTAGGGACCTGCCAGGAAGGAAGAGTCACTGAGGGGGACACATGTGAAGGAATATGGAGCTTTTTAACAGTTCCTAGGGGACACTGGCTGTTTGGGAAGCAGAACAATTCAGGCCCCTAAAACACCAGCAGTGCTTGGAGGCTGGGCACCTGTGTGGCCATTACTTGTTTTGACCTATCTGGGCCTATGTTCCTTACCTATAGACTGCTGAAGAAAAATGTTAGCTCCTTAAGAACCCACCACCACACCCCAAGTCCCAGGGAGGCTGGCTTGGATGTGACTGACAAGCTGTCTACCTGGACAGGGGCCCACCACTCAGCTGGTTGTGAAAGTCTTTTGTGTTCTCCCCTGACAGTTTGTGTCACTCTGAGGATGGTGTTTTGTTCTGATTTGAAGTGTATATTTGAAGTGATTTCTATTTTCCTCCAGGAAGCTCAATAAACCTCTTTCCTCATAAGTTTTGCTTGTCTCAGGCATCTTGCAATAGTAATGAAGAACTGACTGATGCACCTCCTGACACCACAGTCAACTCATGGCCTACCCTATAGACTCTCTTTCCATCTCTCCCCTGCCTAGCACTTCAGTTTTGGTTCAGAACACCTCCCTCTCATCCACAGCACAGAGCAGTGGCTTCTACATTTACCATTGACCCCTCCAATCTACACAGAAGATGTAGACTAGGTCAAATCTTTTCTCTTCTTGTATCTTCCAGTTACACCCGGAATTCCTCACCATGGCCTCTAAGGCCGTATATCTCCAAAGGACAGAGACACCATGATCGTCATCCTCGTGGCTTCTTCCAGAGGCAGATTCTTTCTTCCATCCCTTGGGCCTGAGAAAACCCGTGATTCACTGTGGTCCACACAATGGGACACAATGAATGATCTACATCCACATCATCTTTTCCACCAACATCCACCACTGACAACACAGGAAATGTTAATTCAGGAAGGCCCTGCTGAGTGACAAGTAGGCCCAAAGGTTGGAAATGAGAACTCCCCAGAGCCTCAAGCTCGACTCCTTTCAGGACACTCTGTCCTCCCAGGTGTTCATCCTTGTGGGCCCCTCTGTCTCACCACCTGCATCCAACAAATGGCTTTCAGTACACCCAGGGTTTGGCCACTGTGTGCCACCACACTGCTCCCTCCTTGCTTTGCAATGCAGTATCCTTTTCCCAGATCCACAGGTGCCCCCTCCCCCATCTCTTCTCAGTGCAGTGGCCGCAACAACTCCTCAAACTACAAGTGAGATCAGGTTCCCTACGGCACCAGCCTCATGCGGGATATGAGAGCCCAGCAGTGATTGACAAGGCCTGCCAGCTCTGGGCCCTGCTCCTCTGCTCCCCCTGCCATCCTTGCACCCTGGTCCCCTTCAGAATGTCCCTTTCTGGGCCTTGGCCTGAGGGCCTCTGTTCCCAGGGAGTGGCATTTCACACTCTCTCCTCTTCCAGGTCCCTGTCCTCCATGAGCCTTCTTTGACCCCCCTTACAAAATACCCGCTCCCCTCTAGCATCCGGCCCTCCTCGGCCCCTCCCCAGCTCCACTTTTCTCCACTGCCTCTTTCCCTGGCCTGGTGCCTGCTGGACTGTCTTCATCTGCCTCCCTCCATGAGAAAGCCAGCTCTAGGGGAGGGATTTTTGTCTCTTTTGTTGCCTGCTTCATTCCCAGCAGGCCTGGCATGTGGTGAATGCTCAAGAAGTCCTTGCTGAATGAGTAAAGGACAACTCTAGTGTTATTCAGTCTGGTACACCCCTCCCTCAGTGGTCATAAAGACACTGTCCTCAGCTTAAGTAACAGCACCTGCCTGATTCGGCCCTATGGTCAGGGCAGAGAAGGCCAGGTGGGCCAGCAAGTGGTAGCTCATTCTGAACACAGCCACCTTTGTGTGAACCAGAGTTTCCTTCCCTTGCTGGTCCTGGGCTCATAGGCCTCTCTTCAGGACAGCTGATCGCCAAGAGGTTCCTGGCCCTTCCCTACTCCACTGGAATTGATGGTGATGACACATGCAGCTGCATTCCTCGTTGTCACTAGGCTGCCATGTGGTCCAGACCTTGAAGACCCTTGTTGGATTCTGAACTTTGGCCTCCAAAGTGCTGGAAATATGACTTTTTAAATTGTTGTTGTTCTAGGACTGGAGACTGAACCCAGGGCCTTTGGCCTGAGCTATATCCCTGAGCCCTTATTATTTTTTATTTTATTTATTTATTTATTTATTTATTTATTTATTTTGCGGCACCAAGGATTGAACTCACAACCTCGCGCCTGCCAGGGCAGGCGCTTAAGGCACTGAGCCAAACTCCCGGCCCTGGTTTTTTGAGGCAGGGTCGCACTATGTAGCTCAGGCCGGCCTTGCACTCGCGTTGTAGCCCAAGCCGGCCTCGAACTCACAACGCTCCGCCTACCTCAGCCTCCCGAGTGCTGGGA
>RJWM01014598.1:35403-50059 GCA_004363535.1 Dasyprocta punctata | reverse complement strand
GAAGGATGGAAACTTGTGGGCTCTTGGGTTGCCCTGTGGGGACAGAGGTCAGCACATGTTCAATGCCAGGATGGAGGACTGGCCAGGGTGAACCTGTCAGTTTCACCCCCACAGTGCCACCCAAACTCCCACCTGCCCGCACTGCACTCCCACCTTTGGCTTTGGAGATAGTCCTCTCGACAGGGACTGGTAGGGTTTTGCTGTAGACCTTGCATGTGAATACTTCTCCTGTCAGCCAGTCCTGGTGCTGGATGGGGAGGACGCTGACCACACGGTATGTGCCATTGAACTGCTCTTCCTGGAGCTTTGCCTCAGCTGTGTTCAACAGCTTGCCATTCATAAACCAGGTGAACTCAACCTCGAGATCTTCCTGACTCACATCTACCACAACACATGTGATCTTGGGGGTCAGGGAGATCATGAGTGTGTCCTTGGGCTTTGGGGGAAAGATGAAGACAGATGGTCCTCCTAGGAGCTCAGGAGCTGTTATGAGAGACAGGGAAGACAGGTCAGTCCTGGGCTTCACCATCTGACATGACCTTCTCCAGATGGTTATCCATCTCCTGGGCTAGAGGAGGATTGGTGACTCACCTGGGCACTTGGGACAGGGCGTGCATTTGTGATCCTGGGGCACTGCAGAGAGAAGGCTTCGGTTATTGGAGTTGGATGAGAGAAGGCATTGCACAAAGGAGTACAGTGTTGGGTGCTTGGCATGAGTTCAGTCAGGCCCAGGCTGCCCTTGGATAAGGCTCTTAGCAGGCTGGAGGCCTGTGGCCATCTCTCTGTGTCCCACACCCAAGTTGTCCACCCTGTACCAACCCAAGCCTGGGAAAAACCCCAGAGGACATTTCCCTGTATGGGGAGGGCAAAGGTCTCCATTGAGGAGCCAGAAAGAAGGTTCCAGATGCCTGTGGTAGATGCACTCAGGAAGGCTGAACCCACACTTGTCTCCAGGGGTCCCATATCTCCTTGGGAACTGTCCTCACCAACAATCCTGTCCACCTTGGTGCTGCTGGCCGGGTGGGCTACATTGCAGGTGACCCTCGTCTGACTGGAGGGCACAGTTACCATGCTGGTGAGCGAGTACAGGCCTGACTGAAGGACAGCTGGGAAGGTGTGCACTCCGCTGGTCAGGGCCCCTGAGTTCCATTTCACGATCACCGGCTCAGGGAAGTAGCCCTTGACCAGGCAGCCCAGGGTCATCACGGAGCCAAATGTGTCCACACAATCAGAAGTCAGAGGGAAGACAGAAGGGGCCGTTGCACTGGCTGCAAGGAAAAAGGTACCAAATTATTTGTTGTTGGACACAGCTGGCCCTGCATCGTGGAGGACCCTCTGTCCTTGTGTTTCCACAGTCTAGGTGCTTTGCAAGGTTTAGGCAGGGTCCTGGGTGTGTGCTTGTGGCCACTGGTGCCCACCTGTCCTGTTCTGCCTGCCCAGCTTAGCCACCCCTCCATGCATATTCTGGCCCAGGCCAGCCCATTGGCTCCACAACCCCACAGCTGGCCCTGGACCATGGAGGACACTCTGTCCTTGGCTCTTCAGAGTCTGGGTGTTCTGCAAGATCCAGGCAGAGTCCTGTGTCTTGGCTTTCGGCCACACCTGTGCACCACTGGGCCCCATGTGCCTGGCTCCACCTGCCCTTCGGCAGCCCTCCCCATGAGCTCCAGGCAAGTCCAGCCCATTGGTTTCCTAACCCCAGCCCATCCCCAGTGTGCTTCCAGAACCCTGCAGGGCCAACTCTTCAGCAGGGTTTTGGCCCTTTTCGGCTACCTTCTGTCCCTGTTCCTGGGTGCCCATCCTCGACAGCCCATCAGTGCTCTATGACCTCCTAACATCAGCCCATCCCCAGTGTGCTTACACCTTTCTGCAGCCCCAGTTCTCTAGCAGGGTCTCTATGTCTGTCTGCAACCTCCTGTCCCTGCTCCTGGACAGTTGTCTTTATCAGCCGGGTCAGAACTCCATGAACCACTGGTGCTGGGGAAGCCCTGGGCCTGCAGTGCCTTTCGTGGGTCTGCTACCTGTTTCCCCTGGGGCTCTGCTGTCACTCAAAGGTCCCCGCCTGCCTGTAGCCTCCTGTGGGTGCCTGCCTGACTTGAGTCCCCTTTGTTGGGTCCTGTGATCCCAACACAGACTTAACCTTATCATTTAGCTTGGCCCTGCCCCAGTGAGAGTCCCCTCCTCAGTATGGGAACCTAGGCCATCCTCTACCTGAGCTCTGCCCACAGATCCTGGTCCCTGGGCCTTGGCTCTGTCCTTTACCTTACAGATCTCTGTCCTATGGTGTCCTTTCTGAGATGAGATCCTACATTCTTGTCCTAAAGGAAACCCCAGGCAGTATCTCCTTATACCCTCCCACCCCAACCCTGCCAGTCAGTCTCCCAAACCTGAGCTCTGGAATAAGCTACTCCTCACCTCCCCGGCACACCTTTCTGAGGTGCATTCAGGGCCACACACCCAGAACCCTGTCTCCCACCTGACCAGCCCTGGCCTGGCCTGGCCACCTCCTCCCTCATGTGCTCCCCAGGGCTTCCCCCAGGACAGGCCCTGCTGAGCTCAGCTCAGGCACAGTGTCTGCTCTCAACTGCACTCCTGCCCTTGACGCATCCCCTGCAAACTGCTGGCACCTGGCGCACCAGGGAGGCCCCTGTGCCTTCTGCTGCTGCTGCCAGCAGCCCTATGCCCTGGGGCTGGACACTAGGGTCCCCTGTCCCTTCATCTGCTACCCTCAGCCCAGGGCCCTGCCAGCCATCCTTTCCTCCACATGCACCCCATCATCCAGGAGACACTACTCTATCCCTCAGTGGTCCCTCACCTTCCCTTCTGTGGGATCCACTAACCTACTCCTCCCTGTGCTCCTTCAGCAGGTTTCTCCTGCCCCAGTCCTTACAAGGCCCCCAGGAACAGAGCCAGACTGACTCCAGAACTCTGGTTCATCACGTGTGCTTGGGGCACCAGCCCCACAGAACTTTCCTGCCCCAGGTCCCTCTCTATTCTGGCCTGATCCTCTCAGGGCCCAGGACTGCTGCTTTCTGCAACAAAGCCTGCCCTGAGCACCTGTGTTCCTTTCCCTCAGCATCCTCCACTAGCCCGAGGCCTCGCTCTTCTAAACATACAGGTGGACTGTGAGGTTCGAGGGGACAGAGCAGGTGCTCAGAGGGACGGGAAAGAGCAGTGAACAGGAAGACCTGGCTCTGGTGGGAGGAAGAGCAGCTCTGCTGTGCCCCAGGGTATTGCCTGGCCCTGCCACTTGCTTTTGTACCTCAGCCTGATGAGTCCTGACCTCCTCTCTGCTCCCTTCTTTCAGCCACCTGCCTCTATGGTAGTTGCTCTGCTCTTGTCCCTCGAGCTCCGAGGACTGGCCTGGGACATCCAGCACCATATGCTTGTGCTCACCTATTGGTGCTTTTCTCTCCTGCCCTGGGCTCCTGGGGCTTCCCTGGCTCCTCTAACACCAACATTGCCCTGTTCTCCTGTACCTACACTGCCTGGGTGCCTGGGTTCCTGGAGCTGTCCTGTCCCCTCCAACAACCACCTGACCCTGCTGTCCTGCGGCTGCTGGCACCTCACCATCTGAGCTCTTGTGCCTGCCCTGATGGTTCTAGCACTCACCTGCCTGCTCACAGGTAGCTGCTTTGTTTTGCTCCCCTGAGTTCCTGGTGTTATCTTCTCCCTTCTAGGACCTAGATGGCCTACTCACTGGCATTTGCTCTGCCCTTCTCACCTGTCTCCTGGGACTTTCGCGGCTCATCCAGCACCCACCTGGCCCTGCTGTCCCTCAACTGCTCGTTGCTGGCCTTCTGAGTTCTTGTGAACCTGGTTCTTCTAGCACCAAAATTCCCCTGGCCAGCTCTAGCTGTTCTGAACTGGTTTCTGCTCCCCTGAGTTTATGAGACTATCCTCTCCCCTCCACCACCTAGCTCTCCTGCTCGCAGGCATTTGCTCTGCCCTAATTGCCTGGACTCCTCAGGCTTCCTTGTCTCCTCCAACTTGTCCCAACTCACCTTCAGATCCTCTTCCCTGGTCCTCTTTGCTCGTGGAATCTCCACTGTCCCCTCCAGTACCCAACTGCGCCTGTAAACAGGCAGTTGCTCTCCCCTGGTCTGCTGAACTCCTGGGGCTGCCCCGGCACATCCAGCACCAATGTGTTCCTGCTCACCTACAGCTGCTCTGCTCTGCTCCCTTGAGCTCTTGGGGCTGATGTATGTCCTCCAGCTCCCACCTGAATCTGCTCGCATGTAGCTGCTCTGTCATGGTCGCCAGACCTCCGGGGGCTGCCAAGGCCCCTGTAACACCCATAGGTCCCTGCTCACTTGTAGCTGTTCTGCCCTGGTCCCCAGAGCTCCTGGGGCTGCCTTGGTCCCTCTAGCACCCATGTGTTGCTGCTCAGCACTAGCTGTTCTGCCCTGGTACCCTGAGTGCCTGGGGGTGCCCTGGTCCCTCTAGTACCCATTCATCCTTGCTCACCTGTAGCTGCTCTGCTGTGGTCCCCAGAGTTCCTGGGGCTACCCTGGCCCCTCTAGCACCCATCTGTCCCTGCTCACCTGTAGCTGTTCTGCCCTGGTCCCCTGAGCTCCTGGGGCTGTCCTGGTCCCTCTAGCACCCACGTGTCCTGCTCAACACTAGCTGTTCTGCCCTGGTACCCTGAGAGCCTGGGGATGCCCTTGTCCCTTCAGCACCCATCTGTCCCGACTCAACTGTAGCTGCTCTGCTCTGGTCCCCAGAGCTCCTGGGGCTACCTGGCCCCTCTAGTACCCATCGGTTCCTACTCAACTGTAGCTGTTCTGCCCTGGTCCCCTGAGCTCCTGGGGCTGTCCTGGTCCCTCTAGCACCCACGTGTCCTGCTCACCACTACCTGTTCTGCCATGGTACCCTGAGCGCATAGGGCTGCCCTGATGCCTCTAGCACCCATCAGTCCCTGCTCACCTCTAGCTGCTCTGCCCTGGTCCTCAGAGCTCCTGGGGCTGCCCCGGTCCCTCTAGCACCTGTCTGTCCCTGCTTACTACTACCTGTTCTGCCTTGGTCCCCCGAGCTCCTGAGGGCTGCCCTGGTCCCTTTAGCACCCATCTGTCACTGATCCCCTGAAGCTGTTCTGCCCTGTTCCCCTGAGCTCCTGGGGCTGCCCTGGTTCCTCCAGCACTGACCTTTCCCTTCAGATCCTCTTCCCTGGTCCTCTTCACTCCTGGAATATCCACTGGCCCCTCCGGTACCCAACTGCCCCTGTGCACAGGCAGTTGCTCTGCCCTGGTTTGCTGGGCTCCTGGGGCTGCCCCGGCACATCCAGCACCAGTGTGTTCCTGCTCACCTACAGCTGCTCTGCTCTGCTCCCTTGAGCTCTTGGGGCTGATGTATGTCCTCCAGCTCCCACCTGAGTCTGTTCACCTGTAGCTGCTCCCCTGTCTCCTGGGGCTGCCCTGGTTCCTCCAGCATCCATCTGTCCCTGCTTACATGTAGTTGCCTGCCTTGGTCCCCTTGAGTTCCTGGAGCTTTCTTGACCCCTCTAGCACTACCTCTCCCTGATTCACCGCAGCTGTTCTGCCCTGGTCTCCTGAATTCCCAGGGCTGCCATGACTGCTCTAGCACTGACCTGCCCTAGCTCACCTGCAGTTGCTCTGCCCTGGGCCCATGGTGTCCTGCCCCTGCCTTGGTCCCTCCAGCACCCACCTGACCCTGCTTTCCTACAGCTGCTCTGCCCTAGTCATCTGAATTCCTATGGTTGCCCCAGCTCTTCTACTACCTGCCTTTCCCTGCTCATCTATGGCTATTTTGTCCTGATCCCTGCTTCCCTGAGTTCCTGGAGCTATTCTTTCCCCTCTAGTTACCCTGCTTTCAGGCATTTAGTCTGTCCTGTTCCCCTGGGCACTTGGGGTTGTTCTGGCTCCTCCAGCACTGACCTGCCCCAACTTACCTTCAGCTGCTCTGCCCTGACCCCTGATGTCCTGAAACTTCCCTGGTCCCTATGGCATGCACCTAACTCTGCTTACCTCCAGCTGCTCTGCCCTGGCCACCTGAGCTACTACAGCTGTTCCGGCCCCTCCAGTAACCACCTGCTCTGCTTAGCCATAGCTACTCTATGCTGATAATCTGAGCTCCTGCTCACCTATAGCTGCTCTACCCTATCCCCATGTCCATGAGCTCCAGGGGCTATCATCTCCCCCTCCACTGCCTAGCTACACTGCTCACTGGCATTTGCTCTGTCTTGCTCCCCTGGCCTCCTGGGGCTGCCCTGGTGCCACCAGCATCCACCTGTCCCTCTTCTCCTGCAGCTGCTCTGCCCAGGTCCCTGAGGTTGTGGCACTGCTCTGGCTCCTCCAGCACCTTCCTGCCCTTGCTCACCTGATCGGCTCAGTCCTACTCCCCTGAGCTCCTGGGCTTGCTGTAGACTGTGCAGCCACCAACTGCCTCAACTCACTTGCTGTTCTGTCCTGGTCTTTTAAGCTCCTGTGGTGTTTCAGGCTTCCTTTCTACTCTCAGCCCAGCTTTGCCTCATTCTTGGCCTCATCCATCTGTACTTTGGGCTTGCTTCTTAGTCCCTGGCATCTACCCTCTGACCTTTCAGTGTTTAATCCTGTCCTCCCCTGATAGATTCCTGGCCCATTCTGGAAGCTCCTTTTACTTTTTGTTCTTTTGTTTCCTCCATTATCCCCAGTTGTGTGTTTCTGCTCCCTCTAGGACAAGCCTCATAAATGCCTCTTGTGTCCCGCTGCCCCCTTGTCGCATTTTCTAGGGGACTGTATCAGCCCCTGGTGTGTCTCATTCCAGTGTCCTGGCCATACCTCTGCCTTTGGCCCTGGTCCCTGTCAGATGGGCTTCAGAGTTGAAGGCAGCACTTGTGGCAGGGCCTGGCCCTTCTGTGAGGAGGTCTCTCAGTCCTCTACCTTTCTATGTTCTCGACAAGGTGAAGCATTCCTCTTCCCCATGCCTCTGTCAATTCCCATTTCACTCACCATGTTGTGCCCATGGCAGTTCCCCAGGCTTCTTGCTCCAGCCCTGTGCTGTTGCATCTCAACTCTGCTGTGTCTTCCTAGGATTCACACAGATCTTGTCCCCAGGGGTGTGGAAGCCTCCCCAACTCCACCCCTGTAAAGACTAAGAACGGGATTGAAAGTGGGTGGCAAGACTGCTTCCTGAAGTTCCCTTTTTACTGGGGGTTTCTGGGTCAGAGGACAAAGCTGCCTGGTGTAGGTGTGTGGGTGCATGGGGTGGGCGAGCTATGCCCTGGGGCCTAGGGAGGAAATGGGAAGCCCCTGTCACTTGTTGCTTTGTGTTCATGGTAAGCTAGGTCCCTGGGACCCCTTCTATCTAGACCTCCTACTTGGAGAGCACCCAAGTCCTGATCTAATCTTACCTTGCTAAACCTGGTTCCATGCCTTCTTTCCAGCATCCCTCAGTGGTCAGCCTGCTGACAGTATTCAAGGGATGGGGTAAGGGGCAGGTATGAAGGTCTGTCCAGAGGAAAGCCCTGAAGGGATCAGGAAAGGAGAGGCAAATGGGCCAGGGAAGGGTCTGAGAAGAGGAATTGGTGAGAGAGGAGAGCAAAGGTGGATAAGGACCTGGGGGTCCCTGAGACCCCAGAGGTGTTGTAACAAAAATGTCCAGGATGGCACCAGAATGAGAGCTAGGTCCCAGGAGTGGCCACATCAAGCTGTGAATTACAGCCAAAGCCCAAGTTGGGCAGCCCTCACAGGGACATCCAGGGCCTCTGGGCAAATGTCAGTCCCTCCACTAAATGGGCACACGGGAGCACAGAATCAGGCTCACCATAACCCCCGAGTCTCAGAGCTGAATCTATCCCTGAGTTCTAAGAGCACGAGTATAGGGAGAACTGGTTATGCCTGGTGGCCTCCAGTGACCCTACTCCCTCCAGCTGAGGCCCCGAGGGCTTGCTCTGGGCCTGTTCCATCTGAGTTAAACAGAGCTCATCACATTGATGTGATGAGGATGCACATGTGACCTGGGTATGCACACAGCTCAGGTGCATCCAGGGGACTGAACAGGCCGCATGTGTTCCTGAGTTCAGACTGCTGGGACCAGGCAGAGATGGGCACTAATTTTGAAGAGGTCTGCTCTACCCATCTGGTGGCTGAGCAGGTTGAGTCTCCCCTGCTACAGGGAGAAGCTGATACAGACCCCTCTTCTGCTCCAGGAGTCCTTGGTCTGCTGTTCTTGGCTTGAGGAAGTGGCACCACTCACTGCATTACTGTGTCTTCTGGGTGCTGTCCTCAATGCTAGTGTGTAAGTTGCCCATCCTAGTCCATGTGACCTCATCCCACTGGGGTATGTTGGAGACTCTACTTCAAGAGATAATGATATTATGAGGTACTGGGAGTTCAAATTTCAACACCAGAGTCTGTAGGAGAGCATTTCATATACTAGCCAAACATCTGACACCCCAAATTTATTGACATCATGTGCAAGATTCATTTACCTCACTTCAGCATCAGCTCTAAGCTTCAAATATCATTTATATATCACCTAAATTGGGGAAAGGTGTGATTCATTCTGGGATAGAGTTCTCACTATGTGTACAACTATGAATCTAGACAACAAATTGTCTGCTTCCAGTATAATGTGTGGGGAATTGTGGACATTCTTCTTTCAAATGGGGGAAACTGGACAGAAGGAGTCATAGTAACCAACCCAGCAAGTGAATTCCCTGAATGTGTAGGCTCAGGTGTGGCCATGCAGGCCTGTGTACTTTCCTCTGTTCTCCATCCTCGGGGTGACTACACCCACTCTGAACCCCTACTGGCAGTGGCAGCCCCATCAACCTTGCATGTGGTTCTGATCCCAAAGACCTACCCCCTTCTTTATTCTGCACCCATCAATTGTGCCAGCTTGTTTCTGCTGCTTTAAAAGTTAGAATCTTTGTCAGCATCTGATGAAACTCATTAGGTCCAAGTCACCAGGTGAGAGGACCCTCCACAGGGCTCTCATTTTTTTGTGAAGGTCAAACCAAGTTTGTGCTTTTTTTTTATTTATTACTTTTTTTAATAACACACACTAAGAAATTTAATGAAACAGAAAGTGAACAATGTATACTGGCAGATTACAATTAAATTTAGCAAAGAATCAGAAGCAGAAGGCAGAATTATAATATATTGGGTCATAAAAGAACACATTTAAAATATTATAGTCCAAATAAAACATCTGAACAGAAAAATTTTAAGAATGTGAGATAAATAAAAATAAGAAAATAATTTATCAAAATGTAATCATGCACCTGTATAGGATTCAGAGAGGGCTCTCCTTTTCTCTGTCCACCATCTCTATCCCTCCTTCTTCTGAAATGGGTCAGGGGAGATCATGATTTCCTCAAAGGTCACTGATTTAAATAAAAGTTCAAAAAAGTATCCCAGCCTAACAGACACAGCCAGAACATTGTGCATCAAATACCTGGATCCTGACTATCAACTCAGTTGGCACAAACAGTTAACCACTATGCAGTATTCACATGTCACCACAGAAACTGGATCAGGATGATCTGACCCACAGTGATGCTGGGTGTTGCCCCATGTTGGGAAAGCTGCAATGAGAAAGATGAGCTTCTGCAGACCAGAGGTCCTGTGCATCTGTCTACCCTGAAGACAATTTCTGTTAAGTTTGGCAGATTTTAGAGGGCTAGAGGGTTTGTGCTGCAATCATGTGATGTGTAGCACAAAACGGTGTGTTGCCAAATTTAGGTGTGGTGTAAGGATGTGTTTTGAAGCCTTGAACCTGACATATCCAGATGTATTGTAACTGCATAAGGTACAGGTGGCCCTTTAACCAGTCATCAAGACAGCCTTTCTGCACATGAATGCCCAGGTGGGAGCTACTCCCCACATAACTGCATGTTGTGATTTAACTCCCTAGTCTCACTCATATGCTCAAAGGTAGAGCCTGGCTGAAAGAGGCAGATCACCAGAGATGTGACCTGGAAGACTGTGGATGAACAATTTTACTCTACTATGTCCTTCTACCATGCCATTTCTGACTTGCAGCCAGACAGCCTTAGACTGAATTCTCAGAAACCATTAGCCAAAATAAGACTCTTTCCTCTAGCAGGTGTCACGTATTTTTCCCCTAAAGACGGAAAGTGACTAATACAGAAAATACCAAAGAAGTGGGTCATTGCTGTGACTATCCCTGACTGTGTGGTTTGGAAGGCTTCACACTGGTTTGCAGGTCAAGTTGGGAAAAGCTTGAAGAGTCAGACTGGAGAATACCTAGAAGTTTGTAAGCCCAGCTTGATGGGCAACTTGTGTTAGAGTTCTGAAGACCAGAATGCTGATAAGAATGTGGACGGTAAAACCAGGCTCAAGACAAGAGAAATAAATAAATAAAAGGAATAAGAATAGGAAAGGAAGAATTTAAATTATCATTATTTGCAGATGATATGATACTGGACATAGAAGACCCCCCAAAATCCATTGAAAGAATTCTAGATTTAATAACCAAATTCAGTAGTGTTGCTGAATACAAGGTCAACACTCAAAAATCAATAGCATTCCTGTACACAAACAACAAACTTGCTGAGAGAGAAATAAGGGAAACCACATCTTTCACTATAGCATCCAAAAAAACCGAAATACTTAAGAATCAATCTAACAAAGGAAATAAAAGATCTATACAGTGAAAATTGCATTACTCTGTAAAGGGAAATTGAAGAGGATTTCAGAAAATGGAGAGATATTCCCTGTTCATGGATAGGAAAAACAAACATTATGAAAATGGCCATTCTCCCAAAATTGTTATACACATTTAATGCAATGCCAATCAAAATACCACTTGCATACCACTGGAGCTAGAGAAATCATCCCTAAAATTCTTGTGGAAGCAGAGGAGACCTAGAATAGCAAAGGCAATTCTAGGCAACAAAGGTAAGGCAGGAGGCATCACAATCCCCGACTTGAAACTATGTTACAAAGCTACTGTGATAAAATCAGCATGGTACTGGAATCAAAACAGACCTGAAGATCAATGGAATAGATTAGAAGATACAGCCACAACTACAAACACACTTAGCCACCTCATCTTTGACAAAGGGGCCAAACATGTACATTGGAAGAAAGATAGGCTCTTTAATAAGTTGTGCTGAAAAAACTGGCTTTCCATATGCCATAAACTAAAACTAAAACCATGCCAATCACCATACACTAAAATGAAGTCAAAATGGATATAAAATGTGAATATTAAAACAGAGACACTAAGTTTACTGGAAGATGAAGTAGGTAAAAATCTTAATGACAATAGGAGTAGGCAGAGAGTTCATGAACAAAAATCAAACTGCACAAGAAATACTTTCCAAAATCAACAACTGGAGTCTCATCTTACTAAAAAGTTTTTGCATGTCAAAGGAAATCTCCAACAGAGTGAAAAGAAAGCCCATGAATTAGGAAAATATCTTAGCCAACTGACCCTCAGACAAAGGTCTTCTACCTAAAACATATAAAGAATTTAAAAAAAAATCAGGCCCTTAAAATTCAAGGACCCAATCCAAAAATTGGCATCTGAAGTGAATACACACTTCTCAGAGAAATAAATACAAATGGCAACTGAATATATGAAAAAATGCTCAACATCAATGATCATTCAGGAAATGCAAATTAAAACAACACTGAGATTCCGTCTCACTCCAGAAAGAATGGCTAAGATAAAAATATCAACCAATAACAAATGTCGAGGGGCTGTAGAGAAAAAGGAACTCTTCTCCACTGTTGGTAGGAGTGTCGTCTGGTGCAACCACTGTGGAAATCAGTGTGGAGATTTCTCAAGAAGCTAGGATTAGAGATCCCATTTGATCCAGCTATCCTGCTTCTGGGTATTTTCCCAGAAGAATTGAAAACATCATACCACAGTGATATTTGTGCACCCATGTTTATAGCAACCCAATTTGTAATAGCCAAATCTTGAAAACAACCCAAGTACCCATCAGTCAAGGAATGGATAAAAAGATGTGGTATTTTTATACAATGGAGTACTACTCAGCTATCAAAAAAGATTGCATCAAGACTTTTATAAGTAAATGAACATGACTTGAGGCCATACACATAAGTGAGATAAATCAAATCAACATGTGTAAATACCATATTGTCTCCCTAGTGTAAGAGACTGAGAAAGTATATATGATCCAAAATCTACAATAAATACTGTGTAAGGGTAAAGAACTGCTTAAAGAGCAACAGTAATTGGGAAAGGGAAAAGGAGGAAAAGAAGGAAGGGAAAAGGAAAAAGACATAAATCTCTATATATGTATACGTAAGATAACTAAAATGACTATACTGGTGAATGTATTAGTTATTGAAAAAGAACAGTTAATACTCATATGATTAGATTAGTTTTACCTGTCTATGTCTGTTAATCTAAACAACCCCTTTGAAGGTAACGATATGTAATATTGCAACCACTGTCAAATTCCTGTCATCTTGTTTTGTAAAACTATAATGCTATAGTTTTGATGTCGTTTGTCTCTTTTGTTTTTTGTCCTTCTTTTCTGTGTCATTTTTCTCTTAAACAAAAAAATAAAATAAAAAAACAGGCTCAGGAAGTTTTAGTTGAGAATAAGAACTCTAGTGGAAATTGGACTAGAGACCATGTATGTTGCATCATGAAAATAATTTGTCTTCTTTTTGTCCATATTCTGAGACTTTATGGGAGGCAGATTAAGGATTTAAAGCCACCTCAACTTTCAGGTTGTGGCATGGGTACTATTGCTGCTTTTAGACAGATTTATAATGAGAATCAGGAGCAACATACTAAGCCAAAAGATGTCAAAAAGTTTTATTAGTGTATGCTCCCAGTACACATTGATTACACTGATTGTGGTGAGTAGGCACATATAAATAATACATCTTAATTTTCTTTAAACATTTATACTCCCTTTCATCCCTTCTCCCTGCATGCAAAGAGCCCATTTGCATTTACTGAAAATTTGTTTCCTTATTTCCTACTGTCAATCTTTTGTTTGACACTTTAAATACTTTGTACTCTGGGTTTCTCTTGTGAGAGAAGTCATGAGATATTTAAACTTATGTATTTGATTTACTTCACTGAACATTATGCTTTCAAGGTGTACCTAATTTCCTATCCTTCTTTATTTCAGAGTAGTTGTATATTGTGCATATAATGCACATTTTCTTTATCTATTCATCTGTGGATGGATATATGAACTGTTTCCAAGACTTAGCTTCTGTAGACATGACTTGTGCTGCTATAGACATGGGTAACACATATCACAATAATATGGTGTCTTTAGCTCTTTCAGGAAGATACATAGAAGGGGAACACATGGGTCAAGTGGAATTTCTATTTGTAATTTTTTAAGGAATTGTCATACTGATATCCATAGTAGTTATACAAGTTTACTTTCCCTCAGTAAGTTGAAAGTGTGCCTTTTTATGAACAGCCTTGGAAGTATCTGTTATTATTTGATTTCTTAAAGTTAGTTATTATTTTGGTGGTAAAATGTAACCTCAGTATTCCTTTAATTTGCCTTTATCTAACGACCAGAGATGTTGAACATTTTTTAATGTATTTATTGGCCATTTTTCTTCTGAGTTTTAATTACATATTTTTTGATTGGACCTTTATTTTGGGGAATCTGTTCTGTATTCTTTATATATTCTAGGAATCAGTTCTTTTTTTCCTTCCTTCTTCTCTTGTTTTACGCACCCAAGTTGTTTTTCCTTTTGAGCAGTTCATTTCTCTTATGACAACCTTACCACAATAGCTATTGTAGATTTTGGACCTTATTTATTTTTTCTGTTTCTTAGACTAGGGAAACAATATGATGTTTACACATGTGGGTTTGATTTATTTCACTTACAAGTATGGCCTCAAGTTGAGTCCATTTACTGGTAAATGTCTCATTTATCCTTTTTATAGCAGAGTAGTACTCTGTTGTATAAAAACACCATGTCTTTTTTATCCATTCCTCAGTAGATGGCTGGACATTTAGGTTGTTTCCAAGACTTAGTTATTACAAATTGTGCTTCTATAAACATGTGCACATATATCACTGTGGAATGATGTTTTTAATTCTTCTGGGAAAACATCCAGAAGGGGAATAGCTGAGTTGAATGGGACCTCTAATCCTGGTTTTTTGAGGAATTTCCACATTCTGCAGTGGTTTTAACAGTGTACACTCCTACGAACAGTGGAGGAGGGTTCATTCCCCACCCCGCGCCACCATTAGTTATTGTTTGATTTCTTGAAGACAGTCGTTACTTTTGCAGTAAGATGGAATATCATTGTTGTTATAATTTGCATTTCTGGAATTACCAATGATGCCAAGCATTTTTTCATATACATATATGCCGTTTGTATTTCTTCATCAGAAAAGCATTTATTCATCTCAGATGCACAATTTTGGATTAAGTCTTTGGATCTGATGGTCTTGCTTTTTCAATTCTTTATATGTTCTAGATAAAAGTCCTTTGTTTGAGGGACAGTTGGCTAAAAGATTTTTCCACTCTGTGAGTTGTCTTTTCACTCTGTCAGTGATTTATTTTGATGTGCAGAATTTTTCAATAAGATGAGATCCCAGTTGTTGATTCTTTTTTTTTTTTTTTTTTTTTTTTTTTTTTTTTTTTTTTTTTTTTTTTTTTTTTTTTTTTTTTTTTTTTTTTTTTTTTTTTTTTTTTTTTTTTTTTTTTTTTTTTTTTTTTTTTTTTTT
>RJWM01014598.1:0-35303 GCA_004363535.1 Dasyprocta punctata | reverse complement strand
CATGGTGATAGACATATATCTAGTTTTAATCTTTGGCATGCAGAGAGCCAGTTTTTCCAGCACCATTAATTAAAGAGGCTATCTTTCTTCCAATGAACATGTTTGGCCCATTTGTCAAAGATAAGGTGAATAAGTGTGTTTGTAGTTGTGTCTACATCTTCTAATAGGTTTCATTGATCCTCAGGTCTAGGGTTTTTTTTTGTTTGTTCGTTTGTTTGTTTGCCAGTACCATGATGATTTTACTGCAGTGGATTTGGAGTATAATTTCAAGTCAGAGATTCTGATGCCTCTTGCTTTGTCTTTATTGCCCAGAATTGCTTTTGCTATGCTAGGTCTCTTCTATTTCCAATTGAATTTTAAGAATGTTTTCTCTAGGTCTATGGGTTATGCTAATGATATTTTGATTGAGATTGCATTAAATTTACATATCGGTTGTGGATATATGTCCATTTTCACCGTGTTGGATTTTCCTATCCACAAACAAGGTTCATTTTCTTATATTCATTTTGATTTCTTTTCTCAGAGTGGTGTAATTTTCAATGTATAGATCTGTTATTTCCTTTCTTAGATTGATTCCAAAGTATTTCATTTTTTGGATGCTATCGTGAAGGGTGTGAATTTCCTAATTTCTTTTTCAATGAGTTTGTTGTTTGTGTACAGAAATACTACTGATCTTTGAGTGTTGACTTTGTATCCATCTATGCTATTGAATTTGGCATTAATTCTAGAAGTCTTTTGGTGGAGTTGTTGGGGATCTTCCATGTAGACTATCATGTCATCTGCAAATAATGATAGTTTGACTTCTTCCTTTCCTATCCTTATTCTTTTTGGTTTTGTCTCTTGTCTAATTGCTCTGACTAAGGTTTTCAGAACTACATTGAATAGCATTGGTGATAGTAGAACTTTTTGTTTTGTTTCTGATTTTAGATTGAAAGTTTTCCATTTTTGTCCATTTAGTATGATGTTCGCTGTTGGTGTATGACAGATGACTTTTATCAGATTGAGGTAGAGACCATCTATTCTGATTTTATGTAGGGTTTTTTTTAAATATGAAAGAGTATTGGACATTATCAAAAGCTTCTGCTTCATCTATTGATATGATCATGTGATTTTTGTCTTTGATTCTGTTGATATGGTGTATTATGTTTATTGATTTGTACATATTGAACTATCTCTACAATCCTGGGATGAATCCTATCTTGTCATGGGCATAATCTTGATGATTTGCTACTTTCTAATAATAGTAATTCTAACAATTTGCTAGTATTTTACTAAGGAATATTTCTTCTATGATCAGTTGGAAGATTGGCCCGTAGGTCTCTTTTTTGGTTGTGTCTTTTTCTGTTTTGGTATTGGGGTAATACTTGCTTTCATGAATGAGTTAGGGAGACTTGCTTCCGTTTACATTTCATTAAGGAGTTTGAGGAGTATTGGCTTTAAATCTTTCTCTAAATTTCTTGTTGATTTCAGCTATGAATCAGTCAGGACCCATTTTTTTTTCTTTTTTGGTAAGTGCTTACATTTGCAGTTTCACTAACTGATATTAGATTATTCAAAATTTTATTATCTTCTTGATTCAGCTTTGGTAAATCAAACATTTCTAGGAATCTGTCCTTTTCTTCCATGTTTTCCATCCTACGAGAGTAAAGATTTGTAAAGCAGGTATTGATGATTTTCTGAATTTCCACAGGATCTGTAGTGATTTCACCCTTTCTGTTCCTTATTGCATGAATTTGAGTTTTTTTCTTTATTTTTTGATAAGGTTGGCTAGGAGTTTATAAATTTTATTCATTGTTTCAAAGAACCAACTCTTGATTCATTAAGTCTTCAAAAAGTTTTCTTGTCAATTGCTTTAGTTTCTGCTGTGATTTGTAACTTCACCCCTTGTGAGGGCTTCCAATTTGACTTGCCTTTTTTTTTTCTAGAAGCTTGAAGTACAGCTTTTGTTTGTTTATTTGTGCTCATTTTGTTTTCTTAAATTGAGAATTCACTAGCATAAATTTCCCTTTTAGGATTGCTTTAATCATATTCCACAGGGTCTAGTAAATTGTATTTACATTTTCTTTTTATTGTAGATATTGTTTAATTTCTTCATTAATTTCATCTGAGAGCCACTGGTTGTCCAGGAGGATGTTATTTAATTTCCATGTGCTTATGGAGTTTTTAATTTAAGCATTTACTTAAATATGTTTTATGGCCTAGTATATTGTCTATTTTAGAGAACATCCCATGTGCAGCTGAGAAGAATGCATATTGTGGTGTTCAGTGCAACACACCGTAAACATCTACTAAGTCCATTTGTTCACAAGTTTGGTTCAGTTCTGTTATTTCCTTGCTGATTTCTTTGTCTAGTTGATCTAAGTCTTTGTGACAATGAGATATTAACATCTCCCATTAAAGCTGTGTTATTATTTATTTGACTCTTCATGTCTATTAGTATTTGTTTTATATAGGCGGGTCCTCCCAAATGTGGTGCATATATGTTTAAGATTTTTATATCTTCCTCTTTAAACTTTCCCCTAACAAGTATGTAATGAACTTCTTCATTTCTTTTGATCATTTTTGGTTTGAGGCTCATATTGTCTACAAAAGAACAGCTACAGTAGCTTTTTTCTGGATTCCTCTTGCATGGAATATTGTTTTCCATCCTTTGAGTTTTAGTCTATGAATTTCTTTTTGAGTTAAATGTATTTTTTATATACAGCATATTGTTGGATTTTCTTCTTAATTCATTCTTTCAGTTTGTTTCTTTTGATTGGTGAATAGGGATCATTCATTTGATTTGTATTGCCTTGTCTTTGTCATGGTATTTCCCTGCTGTTGGTTGCCTACTTTTCCTTTCAGTTTAATTGCTTGCCTTGCTTGGTGTTTTCTTTCTTTTGTTCTTGTGGAATTGCAGTCATTTTTGTCTCTGTGTCTAATATGTTTCAGTACCCTTTATAGCGTTGGCTTGGTGGTCATGAATTTCTTCATTTGTTCTTTGTCATAGAATAATCTTATTCCTCCATTAATTTTGAAAGACAGTTTCTCAGGATACTTTGATGTGGGTTGGAAGTTGTTTTCTTTCAGGATTTGAAATATTTCACTCCAAGCACTTCTTGATTTGAGGATTTGTGTTGAGAAGTCAGTCATGATTCTCAGAGGTTTTCCTTTATAGGTAAACTGTTTTCTGTAACAACTTTTAGTATTTTGTTCTTGTGCTGAATTTCTGTTATCTTGATTTTTATATATCAGTGTGTAGATTTCTTTTGATTATGGCTAATCGAACTTCTGTATCCCTCAGTTATCTGTGTGACAGAGTCTTTTCCTATGCTTGGAAACTTTCTGTTATTACTTCTTTAAAGAGTGTTTTTTAATGTCATTTGTATTGTGTCCTCCATTTTCATTAACACCAGTTACTCTTATATTATTTTTCTTTGCATTGTTTTACACCTATTGAATTATTCCCTGATCTTTTGTTATTTTGAGACCTTTTCTTTCACAGTCATTAGGCAGAATCCTGTCTTCAAGGTTTAAAAGCCTGTCTTTAGTTTCATTCAACTGGTTTTGTCAGCATTCAGTGAAATTTTCAGTTTACAGGATATCTGCTTGAATCCATTAAATGCATTTTATTTCTTTCCTATATTGGTCATTCACTGTTTCCAACATCTTCCTATCATTTGTTTTCAAAAAAATCTATCTCAATAGACTTGCTTAGAAGTTCGTTCATAAATGTTGACATTTCTTTTTCTGTCTTTTTAAAAATTTTATTTTAAAGAGGTTGAAACCAAGGAAAATTAAATAGAATAAAACCAATCAAAACAAACCAGTGTAAGTGATACAGGACATCAAAGCATTACAAAATCAACAATAGTTACTATAATGCCTCTTGTTGTCTTTAAAAGAGCTTCAGATGCCTTCAGACTTAGTAAACATCAAACAGAATAGAACAGAATAGAACCAATAAAAGCAAAACAATGAATGCAATAAAGGACTACAAAACAAGACAGTAATAAATACAAATGGCTGCCATAATATATCTTGCTATCTTTGAAATAGCTGCTCATGCCATCAGTTTTAACATAATCAAACAAAACAAAGTAGAATAAAACCCAACACAACAGCACCATGAAAATGATATAGGACTTCAAAATAAGACAACAGGGAATGAACAGTGGCTACCACCCTCACAAGGAGATCCCCTCTTAGATGTAACACTGCATACTACCATCCTCTGAACAGACCACTGGCTCTAGACCTGCAAAGTCAGTGAGAACACCAAAGCACCACAAGAATCCAATTGCACTTTACCTCGATAGTCATCATCACAGCCTGTGTTACTCTGGATTAGCCAGTCTCTTATGGCAGCGGGGTGGACTGGTACTTTTTGTTTGCCAACCTGTGCACCAGAAGGTGCCGGGGCCTAGATATATGGTGATGGCCTGTGCATGGTGCTTGTTCCCAGGTAGAACTTGCTCCTAGTGAGACCTTGTTTTCTCCCACTGCAGTCCACAAATGATGCTTACTCCTGGGGAAAGCCTTGAGTCTGGCTGTCCCCACTCTGGCAGTGGTCCACGCATGGCGCTTGTTCCCAGGTGGGTCTTGCTTCCTGGTGGGACCTTGTTCTCTCCCCCCACAGTCTACAAATGGCCTCTTTTTCTTTTTTCTTTTTTTTATCCTGAGCAGTTATTTCTGATCTTCTTCCCTCTATAGCCTCATGGATTTTTTTTTTTACTTTAGTTGCTATCATTTCAGAAATTTTAGGTGTGTGTATTCCAATTTATTCTATGTCCATGTCTCCTGGACTTATGTTCAGTTTGTTGGGGGACTGAGATTGAGTTTTGCTTTAACATTTTTTCATTCTGTTTCAAAAAATTTTTTATTTTGTTTTCTGTAATGATCCTTGCAGGTTTTTGTAGTAGGTAGCTATATAACTAGTATCAAGGCATCTCTAGGAAAAGTTTCTTCTTTGGGGGTATCTTCTGTGAATAGGAAATTCTTGGTTTCTGTCTGTTATAAGATCCTACCTTCCCAATTAATTACAAGTAATATGTTGGTATCTGTTTGGCTCAGTCCCTGGTCCCTTGGTGTAGGACTCTCATGAGGTTATTACCGCAGAGTCTACTAGTATTGTTATAGGTGGGAGAACAATTGATTACAGTAGATATGAAATCTTAAATAAAGTAGTAAAATTAGCAAAAAGAATAACATAGAGAAAAATTTAGAAATTGAAAAAGTGTGATAATGATTGCTTTCATATTTTAGACCATAGAAGCAGAGTCTATAGTTATACAACAAAACCAATCATAAATTAAGTGTTTGTATGCAAAATGTTTCCCTTTGGTATAGTGGTTTTGCCCTGCATTGGTAAAATTTAGGGAGGATAGTGTATAAAACAAAGGTAACTGGGAAAGAAGTAGAAGCAAGTCCGGCAGACAAAGGATGATTGTACAAGGTTTGGTAAGTACAGAAAGAGGGTAGAAAAGAAAAATGAAGGAGTATTAGAGGAATTATCTGAAGTTGGTCTGTGGGTTGTGAGTATGGCATTTGTTTTCTGTGGTTGGAGTTCTCCATACACATTTGGAAAAGAAAGAAAGAAAGAAAGAAAGAAAGAAAGAAAGAAAGAAAGAAAGAAAGAAAGAAGAAAAGAAAAGAAAAGAAAGGAAAGGAAAGGAAAGGAAAGGAAAGGAAAGGAAAAGAGAAAAGAAAAGAAAAGAAAAGAAAAGAAAAGAAAAGAAAAGAAAAGAAAAGAAAAGAAAAGAAAAGAAAAGAAAAAATTGAGAGAAAAAACTGGTTACCAAATCTTTGATTCTTCCCAAGCTGGTTGCTGGTCCTGTGGCATCCTTAGTCACCTATTAGCTCATCATGCTATTGTTACTTTGGACTTTTCACACAACTAATTTCACCTGTCCATCCTGTGTGCCTTAGTTGGGATCCTACCATGTCACTGGTGTTTCTTATGGTCCCTGGGTCTTCTCAAGCAGTTCACCTCAGTCATGGCAATGATTAGGGTAGGGACATCCCTCCTCCAGCATGGTTCATCTAGGTTTCCAAGGTGGCTGAGAGGCAGTAGGAGAGATATCTCTCCTCTGATGCCCTTCAAATGGGTTTCTGCTGTGGCTAAGAGGTGATGGGAGGGATTTCTCTCCTCCATGCAGCTCACCTGGGTTGCTGAGGTGGCCCAGAGGCAATGAAAGGGGCCTCTATCCTCCAAGCAGCTCACTTTGGTTCTCACAGTGGCCAAGAGGTGATGGGAGGGGTCACGTGTCATTTGATGAGTTGTTGCATAATTTTTGCCAAGATTTTGTTGATTATTTTACCTCTTTGTTCATTGAAGAGACTGGTCCATAGTTTCTTGATTTGCATTATTCTGTGGTTTTGGAATCTGGATAGTCATAGCTTTCAGGGATGACCTTGGGAATACTTCTTCACCTTCAGTTTCACTATATAGATTGAGGAGTATTAGTATTTGATTCTCCCTGAAATTGTTACAGGCTCAGGCATGAATTCATCTTGTCCCAGACCTTGCTTAGTTCATAGATTTTTTTCCCTAAGTTTTATTACTGCTTCGTAACTTTTTGCTTGTTTTTGAGCTATCCTAGGTTGTTATATCTTCTTGTTTCAGCTTCAGTAAATCATATTTCTCTAGGTATCTGCACATTTTTTCTATAAGCTCCCAATATTGGAGTACAAGTTTGAATATTATTTACAGAAAATTTTCTGAAATTTAGTGGTACACATTGTGATTTCAACTTTTTTCAGTTTTAGTTGCAGCAACATCATCCTTTATTCTTCTTCTTTTGGTACGGGTGGCTAGGGTTTGTCTATTTGATTCATTATTTTGAAGAACCAGCTATTAGATGCATTGATATTTTTAAGAATAAGACAATTAAAGGAAAAATCTGTATACCACATAATTTGCAAACTTAAAATGTAAGAGTCAATAGACCCCAGCACACTGACAAAATTGTACAACCACAACCACAATTGGATTTAAGTAGATTTTATAAAGTTAAATCAAAACATTCCCCCTACTAGTCTCTCTTGAACCCTCCTCCCTAAAACTAAGTAACCATTGAGCTATTCTATATCATCAGAAATTTTCTTATTCTGGTAATGTACTTTTCTTTTTTTCAAAATAGACCATGCTTACACCAACAATAAAGACCATACTGTATCCAAAGAAGTATAATCCCGAGATGTGTGCTCTCATACCATATTACAGTGAAGCTAAAAACTACAACAGTAACACACTTAAAATATAATTTTTTTTCTTTTTTTTCTTTCTCTTTTCTCTCTCTCCCCTTTCCTATTAACTTTTTCATTTAAGGGAAACTATATGATGTGTAGGTTTGTATATCTGATTTACTTCACTTAACATTGTGGTCTCAGGGTGAATTCATTTCCCTACAGGTTTATCTTGCTTAATAGCAGAGTAGTACTGCATTGCATATAGGCACCGTATTATCTTTACCCATTCATATGTCGATAACTGTCTAGACTGAACCCAAGATTTAGCCGTTGTGAGTTGTACTGCTGTAAATATGGGTTCATGTACAGTATTATGGTATGATGTTCTCTGCTTTTGGGAAAAGACGCCCAAAAGGGGAATAGCTGAGTCAAGAGGAATTTCATTTTTTAGTTTTTGCATTGATTTTTTGTAGTTTTTAAGTGTCAATTTTATTAATTTTTGTGTGTTTTCCTGTCTTGTGGTAATTTTGTGTTTAGACTTTATGTTTTTCTAAAATTTGAAGTGGGTTATAATTATGTTATTTATTTAAGCTCACTCTTTTTCTACTGTTGATATTTACAGCTACAAACTTCCCTCTTGGCACTGTTTCATTGTGTTCTATATGTCCTGGTATGATATACTGGCATTACTGATCGATTCTAGGAATTGTGTAATCTTTTCCTTTATTTTTCCTATGTCCCATTGATCATTCATTTCTGTTATTTAATTTCCAGATGTTTGTAAAATTTCGGTGATTTCTTTTGACATTGAAGACTAGTTTAATGCACTATGCCCTGATAGAAGACATGGGATAATTTCAACTCTTTTGGAATTATTTAAGGAAACTTTATGGACTAGTATGTTGTTTACTTTGGAGAAAGTTCCATGTGGGGTAGGACAAATCTGTATCTATTGTAGTAAGGTAGAAAACAGTAGATACTGATTAGGTTCTTTTAAAAAAATGGTATGGTGTATTTGAGATAATGAGGTATGGAGGTCACCCATTATGATTGTGTTGGTGTTTGTTTGATTGTTTCAGTCTAGTAGCAGTTTTTGGAAGTGGGAACATTATTTGTATGTTTATACAAATATTTGTATGTAAATAGTAAACGTTATTTGCATGTATATTGCTATAGTTATGTTCCTAAGGCCCCACCAAGTCTCACGTAATCATAGCATGGATGTGGCTGAGTCTAGCATTCATGATTGGTTTGTTGTCTAGCATGGGGATTGGTGATGAGAGTGCTGCACCCACCCAGGGGTGGAGCCAACATAGAGCATAAGGGTGGGAAGAAGACATGTTTTTCCTGTCTTGCCAGTTCACCTTGCTGTTGCAGTGGCCATGAATGGTGGCCCCACCACTCCACACTACCTTGGAGCCAACTGAGTGTGGACTGAAACCTCCAAGAACCATAAGAAATAAACCTTTCTTTTCTAATTTTGGGCATCAGGTGTTTTGTCTCAGCAATGAGAAAAAAGTAACCAAGACATATATCTTTCTAATTGTTATCTTTTTCTTTTAATTTTTCCTGTAATTAATATGTAGTGATCTTCTTTGGCTCTTCTGATTAGTATTAGCTTGAAGTGCACTTTGAGAATAAGATTGCTTCCTCTTCATTTTGGGATCTTGGTGCATGGAATATTGTTTTCTAATCTTTGATTTTTAGTGTATTAATTTATTTTTGGAATAGATGAGTCTTTTCAGTGCAACAAACAATTCCCCTTTTTGATCCTGTCTCCTGATCTGTCTTATTTTGAAATTTGTGGCCATTTTCATAGTCACTACTAAAATGTACTGACTTATTCCTGCCTTTACATACATTTTCTGTTGTTGACTCCTTTATTTTTCCCCTGAATTTTTTGATTTTTCTGATTAATTCATATAAAGATCTCTGTGTATTCTGGATGTTTTTCGGTCAGTTCTATGTGTTTGAAAGAAAATTAAGACAGATGGTCATGGACCATGAGATTGCTGGTGTCATCTGTGGAGAGCAAGTCATTGGTTCACATACCCTTAAGTTCCCCTGATTTTCTGGGTCTATACTTTCATTGTATTTGAGCTACTGTAGAGCAGTGATAATAGTGTGGATTTTCTTTGGATTGGTGGCAATTCCAATCCGCTTCATGAAACGAGAGCTGATTTCAGGGAGAAACCCAGTTTTGCATCTATTCATATATTCATTTTAACCTTTCTGACTTTCTGTGCAATTGTAGTACTTTAAATTCTAATTTGAACTGTTTATAATATCTCACTTAAGTAGATAAATAATATCTTTGAAGATCTTTATTATCATCACAATCATGTCACCTCCTGAACAGCATCCATTCCCATTTTGCTTCATCTTCTCTTACATGGCCCTACCCAACCTCAGGATTCCTGGTTGCTTTGGAGATGCAGCCCTGGTGTTAAGTAGGTCTGAGGGCTCAGCTTTACTTCAAGGCCTGCCTTGACCCCAACTCTGCTTTTCTTACCACCATGGATGGTGGTGCCTAGCACAGTTACCAACTAGCAAATGTTTGTTGATAATAAATGATGATGTCTTTGTAGGATGTCTGCGGATCCTATCATTTCTTTGGACCTCTGCGTTCAAGAGACCTCCCTAGGTGACTTATTAAGCCCTGGTGGGAAATTTAGTTGGCCCTTGAGACAGAAACAGGATAAGGATTGTGTTTTGGATTCTCTCTAAGAGGCAGTGTAGGAGAATGTTGAGATTCCTGACATGGTCTCTTCAAGGGGTGGGTGGCAGCTTGAGGCTTTATCATTAAGCCTGACCTCTCACAGCAGCATAAGTGTGAATATGTTGTGCGAGGTCATCCTTCCCTGTCAGCCAGACCAGGTAGCACTTCCAGAGATGTCATCAGATCCCAATCTAGCTGTTATTGTGAAGATGTTTTATAGACAGGGTAACAACTACTGACTGTAGGTGTAGCAGAGAGCTTTGTGCTACGTGCATGGCCTTGTCCAGTCAGAGGACAGCATTCAGAGTAGAAACAGGTTTCTCAGTGAACAATAAATTTTGCCTCAAGACTTTAGAAGCAGCTGCTGCCTCAATTTCCATCCTACTCATTGTGGTAAAGATCTCAGATTTGACACCCACTATGCCTACCTTATTACATGGGTCACTCCCTGAGAAAAGCTCTTCTCTGTCTTTGTATCTAAGTCTTTATCTATATCCAATCTACATGTATATCTGTATTTATGACATCTCATTGTATCTGTAACTATAGTTATATCTCTTTTCCTCCATCCATTTATTATCTATCTATCTATCTACCTAACTAGCTAGCTAGCTATCATCTTTCATTGGTAGTATTTCTCTGGTGATGCTTCACTAATCATCTCTGACACTCTGTAGAAGCCAGAAAATGGTGAACACTTTGGGAGAGATTATTGGCACATTTAGTCTTCAGTTGAAGGTGATTTCTGTCTCAGTCAGCTGTCAGTGTAAATTCTGATAACAAATGTTGACAATGGCTGGAAACAAAAGGATTGACAATATCAAATAATTATTTTTCTCTCACTTCTGTGTCCACAGTGGTTTCTCTGGTCCTCTCTGTTCTAGGATCCTGGGTAAGCATCATTGCTGCTGAAATGTGTGGTTCTTGGGCAGAAGAGCAGAGCCATGTTGATTGGAACCATCAGTGCTCCCACACATACTTCCCTTGGCTGGACAGGTCAGCATCCTATTTCCATGAGCAGCAAGCCAGTGTCATAGAGTAGACAGTGAGGAGAGTTATTTGATCTTCAGTATAGTTAGTTTTGCTGGCACAGATGCAGTCCAGGAATCAGCAGCCAAAAATCCAGTGATTTCTGTGCTCTGTGGCCTCCTGCTGCATCTCTGTACCTGCCTGGCACTGAGCTGCTCACCCGAGGATTTTACCCACATACTGCCATAAAGCGGTCCTGTCTTGGTTACTTTTCACTCATTGCTGAGACAAAATACCTGACGCCCAAAATTAGGGAAGGAAAAGTTTATTTCTTACAGTTTCTGGAGGTTTCAGTCCATAATCAGCTGGCTCCAAGGCAGGGTAGCATGGCACTGGGGCAACACTTCAAGGCATCAGGCGAGCAAAAGCAGAGAGTAAAGGGGGCGGGGTAAGAGCAAGCCTCTTCTCCTCCCTTATATTGTACACAGGACACCCCCTCCCAGGGTGGGTGTAGCATTCACAAATCTCCTTGCCTTCCTTTGCACAGGATGAGGATGTTTACAAATTAAGACCCCTGGCTCCCTGCTGAGTCTCTCAGCTGAACTTCCGACCTTCTCAAATTGACACAATGACCAGGTAACTGCTTGTGCTCTACACCCTAGAATGTAGAGCTGCTGCCTTACTTAATTAAGCTTCTATACTTCTCAAGTTGACACAATGTGTAAACCATAACAAGCCCTATTCCCTTGACCTGCCCCTCTGCAGCTGCCTTTGAAAATAGTTCAGGGGCCAGAAAGGTGGGGGATCTCTCAACCTCGTGACTGGGGTCTGAGTCTGGACTGATTCTCTCAATACCAGGATGTAGCCATGGTCACACCATCCTGACCTCTATAGAGCCCCAGGCCTATCCTGTGTCAAGTCTTCAAAGGAACATGAGGAAGACTACAGGGTTGAAGGAGTACAGATTTGAGCAACTGCAAGATGTCACAGGTCAGAGAGTAGGAGTGGGATAAAACCACCTCATGATAGGGAAGGAACTCTGCCCCAAGACTATAACTTCATAGGAAAAGGAGATCCATGACCATGGGATGGAGAAGGCAGGCATGGTGAGGGATCTGCTGGGCAGGCTAGATGGGAGGAGAAGGTAGGAATTGGAGGTCCAGGGCCAGACAAGGAGGCAGTGTAAGGGAAGGAGGGAACAGTGTATGTGACAGTCCCTGTGCTGTGATGGTGTGTGTTATGGTTTATACATTGTGTCAACTTGAGAAGCCTAGAAGCTTAATTAAGTAACTCAGCAGCTCTACATCCTGGGGTGTAGAGCATAAGCAGTTACCTGTTCATTGTGTCAATTTGAGAAGGTCAGAAATTTAACTGAGAGACTCAGCAGGGAGCCAGAGTTCTTACTATGTAAACATTCTCAGCCTGTGCAAAGGAAGGCAAGGAGATTTGTGAATACTGAACCCACCCTGGGGGAGGGGTTGACCTGTGTACAATACAAAGGAGAAGAGGCTTGCTCCCCCGCTTTTACTCTGGGTGCTTTTTGCTCTGGCTGCTGCCTTGAAGTGCTGCCTCGGTGCCATGACACTCTGCTTTGGAACAAGCTGATTATGGACTGAAACCTCCAAAAACTGTAAGATAAATAAACCTCTCCTTCCCTAATTTTGAGTGTCAGGTATTTTGTCTCAGCAATGAGTGAAAAGTAACTCAGACAGAATTTGGTACCAGAGGAGTGGGGTCCTTGCTGTGACTAACCTGACCATGTGGTTCAAGAGCCTTTGGGAATGACTTGCAGGAAGAGTTTGGAAAGGTTTGGAGAGGTCGCCTGAAAGAGTGGTGCTGGAACAGCTTAGATTGTTCTGTAGGGAAGATTCTGTTCACAGCTCAGAAGGCCAGAAGGCTGACAGAAAGCCTGCCAGTAAAGACCAGGCTCAGGAGTTTTCTGCTGGGAAGAAGGACTGCATTGGTTGCTGGACTCCACATGATGTGTGTTATGGCTTGGCAGAAAGTTTGTCTGCATTCTGCCCATGCCCAGAGACTTTACCTGAGTCTGAGATTAAGGGCAATGGATTGATTAGTTTGGCAAAAAAAATTACAAGGCAGCGAAATGTTGCAGCAGAGGCATGGCTATTGTTGGGGGCTTTTAGCCAGATTTATGTTGTGAATCAAGAGCCAGATGACTTAAAATGTTGCGAGTTTGGCCAGAAAGGAAGCTCCAGTAAAGCTGTGGGCTGCAAAGACAGAGCTCAGAACTGCATTGCTGAGGAGGAACCGACTAAGAAAGATGCCCTGTGGGCATCATGGGAGGAGGCAGCTTGTCCCCACACTTTGCAGCCTCAAAACTGCAAAAGTGAAAAATTTTGCTTGGAGGAGAAAGCCTCAGAGCATCATGTTCCAGAATGGCGGTGGCGCCTACTCCAGGTTTCAGAATGGAGACAGCATAGAGAATCCGTTCCTCAGAATCAGGTTCAGAGTGCCCAGCAATCAAGGCACTTGACACCTACAGCCAAGAGAGAGGAGAGTCTGGCTACTGCTCCAGCTGACAGCAGATCTTGGAATTAATTACATGATGCAAGGGTTCTGAGATTAATATGGCTTCCACCTCGATTTCAGAAAGCCTGTGTGGTCAGGCAGTGTGCCCCTGAGAGGGCAATGTGTGAAGCTGTGAGTGTGAAGCCAGAAGTGCAATGGAGAACTCAGAAGTTTGGAAAAGCCAGGAACGTGGATCATCTAAGGAAACCTGCAGTGAGGGAGCAAAGCCAGCCCAAGAGAGAAGCTGTGGGAGCTAAAACCACCAGAAGTGCCATGGGGGTGGAACCACACAAGCACTTTGGAACTCACAATTTGCCACAGATTGTCTCAAATGGTGCACATGGAACTCCAGAACTTAATGTTTACCCTGCTGGATTTTGGACTTGCTTTGGTTCCAATGCTTTGTATTCCTCTGTTTGTAACTTTTGGAATGGTAATGTTTATCTTGTGCCTTTATATGTTGGAAGTGTTTAACCTTGTTTTCATTTGTACAGGGGGTTACAATGAAGAGTTTGCCATAGATCTTGGAGGAGATTTGGGACTTGGACTTTTCAGCAATGCTGAAATTGTTAGGACTTTGGCAGCTCTTGTAGATGGACTACAACCTTTTGCATAAAGGGACCTGCATGAGTCTTTGGGGGTCCAAGGACAAAATGTTGTTTCTAATGTAATATAATATTGATAGACTTAACGCTGGTTCTTAAGTATTGTTAAGATGTGCTATAAGGTTCAAGTTGCAAAATGTTAAGAATAATCATGTCTTTGTATCTGAAGACTGATTTAAAGATATGTGTCTAGGTGCCAAGTCGACAAGGGATGGATTGTTATGGTTTATACATTGTGTCAATTTGAGAATCCTAGAAGCTTAATTAAGTAACTCAGCAGTTCTAAATCCTGGGGTGTAGAGCACAAGTAGTTTACCTGTTCTTTGTGTCAATTTGAGAAGGTCAGAAGTTTAACTGAGACTCAGCAGGGAGCCAGTGTTCTTACTTTGTAAACATTCTCAGCCTGTGCAAAGGAAGGCAAGGAGATTTGTGAAAGCTACACTCACCCTGGGGGGGTGACCTGTGTACAATACAAGGGAGGAGAAAAGTCTTGCTCTCCCCCCCCCTTTTACTCTGGTTACTTTTTGCTCTGGCTGATGCCTTGTGGTGTTGCCTCAGTGTCATGCCATTCTGCCTTGGAACCAGCTGATTAGGGACTGGAACCTCCAAAACACTGTGAGATAAATAAACCTCTCCTTCCCTAATTTTGAGTGTCAGGTGTTTTGTCTCAGCAATGAGTGAAAAGTAACTAAGACAGTGTCTGTGTGTCAGTGCAGACCTCTGTAGGCGACTGGGTGGCTCAGATCTTGTTTGCTCTCTCCTGGCCACTTCATTTCTGCTGGGAACAGTGATACAGGAGGGTTGAAGACACTGCATACCAGACAGCATCTGTCAGACTGGAGGCTGGGTGGCCTCTGGAGCCTGAATGGGAGAGTTGAGGCCCCAGATGCAGAGCCTAACCTCTTGCTCCCCTGGGGTTGTGATCTTTCTATGGGAAGAACTGGATGTGGGATTATAAGAGATGGACTAAAGCCTGTCTGGGAGGGTTATGGCCCATTGGAATGGCAAAGCTTGTAGAAGAGGATTGGATTCCATGGGGAGGAGTAGGGTGCATGAGGAAGGGAATTTTGTATTGAGGTACGAGGTGTCTGGGACATGTGTGTATCTCAATTCTGTGCCTTTCCCAGTGACTCTGCTCAGAGTGGAGTGACACTAAGAGGGTTTCTAGGGACCTGGCTTGGCTGTTTTGCCTACTACCCCTGACAGTCCTCTAGAGATTTTGGAGTGTGTCTGTTCCTGGATTCCCACAACACTTTCAGAAGCCCTGATACATCCCCACTATGTGTCCATTTTTGTGGCACTAATGTTGGTTAGGTGATGGTCACAGCCCTGGATTGTGTCTCCCACTCTATAAGAAAGATTCTGCCTATAGTTGAACCAGAGCATGACTTCTCTCTTTGTGAGCATATATGAAGTGTGTAACTAGAAGGATGAGCTTCATGGACTTCAAGGAAATGTGTTTGGAAGGCTTAATTCTCCCTCTGCCCTGTCCGGGGTTCATTCTACATTCTGGGCCCACTCTGGATGTCACACATGAATGTCAAACCATGGACAATATGTGAGAATGTCATACAACAGATATACCACAGATATCACACATAGACATCATGTGGTTGATAACTTAGATGTCACACCCCAGAAGTAATGTCAAAGGTATCACATCGTGCACATGACACATGAACATTACAGTATGGAAATTCACATCATGAGTGTCACATCATGGACATCATACTCGGAAGTCACATCATGCATGCCATACCACAAATGTCACACTGTGGTTATCACACTGCAGACATCATGTATGACCATATGTGACACTTAACTGTGTTGTCAACTTGAATAATAAATGTTCAGTTTACTGGCTTAAAACAGTTCTGGGTATGTCTGAATGACCAACTTAACTGAATAAGGAAGACCCACTCTGAATTTGGGTGGCATCAAACAATAGGCTTGTAGCCTGGATGAAATAAAAGGGGAAAGAAGAAAGGAATCTCTCCTCTTCTTTGGAGGTGATCCAGTCTTTGCTATTGCCTTTGGATGTCCAACTTCAGGGTCCCAGCTCAGACTCTCCAGGCTTACAGTCAGACTCCTTAGCTTCCTGATATGTACTTGCATGGACTCCGTGGTGAGCTCCAGGCTTTTGACATTTGATTGGATCTTTGACTCTCCAGCACACAGGCAACCCTTTGGCATTATTCCACACCTGACTCTGCAGACAACCATTGTAAGCCCACCTTGTAAATCATATATACATAATTATATCTGAATCCTAACTTATACAGATTTTGGTTCCAGGAGTGGGTCTAGAGAAACCAAATTGTGAAGGTGAATTTCTTTAATGGCTTCAGAGATTCCTGGAATTTTCTTTCTAATTGGATGAAACCTAAAATCACCATGATCTCTCCTTCCAGTAATGTGCAGAATACTGTTATTCCATGGTGTGAAGTGCTTAAAGTAATACACAGTGTAGATTCGTTTGATTATCCTAACTCACGACTTATGAGAATCAAGGAATTTAGCTCTTAGTAGCTCTGGATGAACTAGTAATGGAAAATCATAGGATCTAAACATGCTTAAAAATATAGAATCTTGAGCCAGACCCCAGCCTTTCCCCTTGAGTCAGCATCATTTGCAGACTTTAGGGGGAGAGAACAAGAATTTACCAAGAAGCAAGTCCTCCCTGTGATCCAGCACCATGCACAGGTTACTACCAGTGGGGGGATAGCCAGATTCTAGCCCTTTCTGGTGCATGGGCTGGGAAACAAAAGAGCCACCCCTCCCCTACTGTAAGTGAGTGGCTGATCTTGGGAAACATAGGCTGCAATGATAACTATTGAGAGGAAATGCAATTTGATGCTTGTGTTTTGGTGTTTCACTGACCTGGTCTAGGACCAGTGGTCTGATCATCTATTCAGAGGATAACAGCATGCAGTGTGGCATCTGGGGGGGGATCTCCTTCTAAAGGTAATAGCCATTGTAAATTCCCTATTATATGGTTTTGAAGTCCTGTATCATTTTCATTGTTTTATTGGCTTGAGTTTTATTCTGTTTTGCTTTGTATGATTTTGTTATATCTAATGGCATGTGCAGCTATTTCAAAGATAGCAAGATATATTATGATAGCCATTTTGGACTTACTATTATCTTATTTTGTAATCCGTTACTGCATTCATTGTTTTGTTTTTATTGGTTCTCTTCTGTTCTGTTCTGCTTGATGTTTATTTTGTCTGAAGGCATCTGGAGCTATTTTAAATACAACAAGAGGCATTGTAGTAACTATTGTTGATTTTGTATTGTTTTGGAGTACTGTATCATTTACACTGTTTTTTTTTTTGATAGATTTTGTTCTGTTTGATTTTCCTTGGTTTTATCCTCTTT
Organism: Dasyprocta punctata; assembly: GCA_004363535.1. Lineage (NCBI taxonomy): Eukaryota > Metazoa > Chordata > Mammalia > Rodentia > Dasyproctidae > Dasyprocta > Dasyprocta punctata. The sequence goes on along the minus strand of RJWM01014598.1, from coordinate 17,933 downwards.
AAACTAATATTGAAACTATATAGAATCTTCTAAGTTAGAGGAAAAATTAAGAAAGAAAAAAAGGAGATCTAAGAGTCAAATTACCAGCTACACACACACACACACACAGAGAGAGAGAGAGAGAGAGAGAGAGAGAGAGAGAGAGAATCTAAATGTTCATAAGTGTGTCCTGAATAAAAACATTTTCTTCTTTAGCCATGTGTCTTCAACAAAAATCTTTTCTTCTTTAGCCAAAAGTTGAGATTGCAGAAACCCAAAAAGAAGCTCTCATTATTCAATTGGCTGAAATACATCATAAGTTTAATTCTCAGCCTTAAAGGGAAACTGAAATAAAAGTGAGGGCAAAATAATCTCATTAGGATTTAAGAACTCAACATTCCCAGCCTCATCAGAATCCTCCCAAACATGTCCATTGGAATATACAGAATTACATTGTTTTTCAGTCAGTAAACCAAAAATAATATTGCATCCATGGAGGGATTACAGAAATTAGTGCTAGCATCAAGGACTTCAACAAGGTAGGTATGGTAGTTCCCACTAAATCTCCTTTTAATTCTCCCTTTTGGCCTGTGCACAATATGAGACAGTGGATTATCATAAACCAAATCAAGTGGTGACTCTGATTTCAGTTGCTGTACTAGATGTGGTGTCCTTGCTTTGGCAGATTAACTCACATCTTGGTACTTGGTATGCAGCTGTTGATTTGACAAATTCCTTCTTCTCTACACCTATCATAAGGCCCATTAAGAACAGTTTACTTTCAGCTGCAAAGCCAGCAATATACCTTCACTGTCCTACCTCAGGGTTATATTAACTGCATCCCTGTGTCACAACTTACTTTCAGCAAACTTGATAGTCTTTCTCTTCCACAAGCTATCAGACTAAATCATTACACTGATGATTTTCTGCGATTAGACCAAGAAATCAGGAGGCAGCAATCACTGTGGATTCACCAGGAAAACATTTGTGTGCTAGAGGATGGGAAATAAATCCAACTGAAGTTCAAGGTCTCTCTACATACATGAAATTTCTAGAAGTCTAGTGGTGTGGGCATGCAGAAGGTGAAAGATAAGTTGTATGTGGCTCCCCTACAATCAAAAAGGAGGCACAATGCCTATTCGACCTATTTGGATCTCGGAGGGGACACATTTCTTACTTAAGAATTCTACTCTGGCCCATTTACTAAGTGATCAGAAAGTTGTTAGGGATCTGCAAGAGGTCCAGGGTGTGGTGCAGGTTGCTCTGCCACTGGGACCATATGATCCAATAGATTCAGTAGTTCTTAAAGTGTCAGTGCCAGGTGGGAAAGCATTTGGATGAATCATTGAATGAATCACAGTGGATGTCTTCAGGATTTTGGAGTTTCTGGCAGTCTCCCACTGATGAATCACAGTGGAGGCCTTCAAGATTTTATCTGCCATCATCTGGAGACAACTACTCTCCATCTGAAAAGCATCCCCTGATCTGCTACTCAGTCTCAGTGAAAATTGAATGCTTGATGATGGGACATGAGGTTACCATGTGACTGAGCTTCCCATTATTAGCTGGGTATTATCTCACCCACGAAGCCTTAAAGCTGGACATGTATACCAACAATTCATCATTAAATGGAAGTGCTATATATATGACTGATCTCAGACTGGTCTGAAGACACAGTAAGTTACATGAGAAAGCTGTCCAAATGTCCAAGGATTCTACTCCTGCAGTGCTACATTTTGTCTCCCACCATGCACCTATGACCTCATAGGATGTATAATACAGTCAGCTGACAAAGGGAGATAAGTCTAGTGCCTGGTTTACAGATGGTTCTGTACATTGTGTAGGCACCACTCGCAGGTGGAAAGTTGCAACATTACTGCTCCTTTTCAGGACATTCTTGAAGGACAGTGATGAAGGGAAATCTTTAAATTGTGCAGAACTTTGGGCAAGCACATTTGGTCATACATTTTGGCCAGAAGGAAAAATGGCCAGATAAGCAAGTTACTGATTCATGGGCTACAGACAATGGTCTGGCTGATTGATCAGGGACTTGGGAAGAACATGACTGTAAAATTCCTGACCAAGTTACTTGAGAGAGATGCACGTTGATAGACTCTTTCATATGTGCAAAAATATAAAGATAGTTGTGTTTCACATAAACACTCCCCATTAAGTGACCTCACCTGAAAAGGACTATAATAATCAAGTGGCTAGGATAATCCATTCTGTGGATATCAGTTAACGTTTTTCTTCAGCCACACATATCATTGCTCAACACATTCATGGACAAAGTGGTCATGCTGGCAGGGACTGGGAATTGCATGTACTTATGAGCATGAACTTTCACTCACCAAGGCTGATCTGGCTTTGTTCACAGCTGAATGCCCAATATGCCTGCAGAAGACACCTACACTAAGTTCCTGATATGGTACTATTCCACGACAGTTTGATTATATTGGACTACTTTCATCATTGCAAAGGCAGAACTTTGTTCTTCTTGACATATACACTTATGCTGGATATGGATTAGCCTTACCCATACATAATGCTTCTTCCAAAACTAACACTGATGGACTTACATAATGCCTTATCCACTGGCATGGTATTCCACACATCATTGCATTCATGAGCAAGGAAGTGAGACATGCTTATGAAACTCACTAATCTTACTATGTTCTTCACCCTCAAGAAGCAACTGGAGAAACAGTGAAGTGAAATGTACTCTGGAAGATGCAGTTAATGTTCCAACTATGTGGAAACACCTTGAGGACCTGGAGTACTATTCTTTAAAACTCTGTGTATGCTTTGAATTAGTGTCCACTACATGGTACTATGACTCCAATAGCCAGGATTCATGAATCCAGGAATCAAGAGGTTGAAGTGGGAATGATAAAACTCACCATTACTCATAGTAACACACTAGCACAATTTATGCTTCCTGTTTCTGTGTCCTTACACTTTGCTGGCTTTGAATCATAGTTCCAGAAGAGGAAAGACTTGTACCAGGAAGCACAACAATGATTCCATTGAACTTAAGCCAGGGATCTCTCCCTGATCATTTTGGGTTCCTCATGCATTTGAGTAAAAAGCAAAAATGGAAATGGACAGGGGTGACTGGTTCAGACTATCAAGGGGAAAATTGGAGTATCACCCCACGATGGCGAAAAGAAAGAATATTTTTAGAATGCAAGCAATCTCATAAGGTTGCTTCTAGTATTACCATGTCCTCTTATGAAGGTCAATGGAAAACTATCACAACCTAACCTAGAAAGGATGACAAATGGCTGAAAACTTTCAGGAATGAAATTACGGGTTGTCCTTCCAGGAAAAAGTCCAAGAACTGCTGAGGCGCTTGCTGAAGGTCTAAGGAATACAGAGTGTGTTGTAGAGGAAGATGGTTATAAATACCAGCTGTGACCCAGTGACTTGTACAGAAATGAAGATTGAAATTGTTCTCTCCTATCTTGTTAATAAGGTTGGGCATATATACATAGAGTAAAGCCTTAGTTTGTGAGCATAATTCATTTTGGAAACATGCTTATTAATCAAAGCACTTGTATACCAAAGTGAATTTCCCCAGAAAAAATATTGGAAGTTCAGATGATTTGTTCCACAACCCAAAAATATTCCCACAAAATGATTTTAATATTGTAATATAATGTAAAATAAGAAAGAAAATACAAAATATAAACAAACACCCAAATTAAAATTCACGTACCTTTTAAAATCTTCATGACTCCTATGAGGGAGACAAGAAAGAGGAGGGCTATTGTGTAGGATAAATTTCGCTATCACTAATGGAATCACTGCTATCTATTTGGTCAATGGAATCTTTTTTCTGTTCATGCAACTTTTAAAATTTTATTTTTATTAGTATATATGTCATATGTAATGACCACATTTATAATAGGAAATTTGTTCCTGTAAATAATGTCTTCATTCTTCTTTTTTCCTATCCCCTTCTTTCCATTCAAATCATAGTCCCAACTCCATTTGCAAAAGATTTGCTTCCATTTCCCCCTACCATTCTCTTTATATTTAAAATCCCTTTCCCTTTGCTTACCTCTGCCTGCTCCCCTGCTCCCTTTTCTATTTCAGCTTGTCTTTCTACTTCATAATACCTACCCTCCACTTTGCTCATTATTTACCTTTTGAGTTTCTCACACAAGATAAACAATGTAATATTTTAACCTGTATCTCATTTATTTCACTTAACAGTATGATCTCAAGGTGCACTCATTTTTGTTTTAAATAACTTTATGGCAGAGGAGTACTCCATTGTATATAAATACAACAATTTCTTTTTTACCCATTCATCTGTTGGGGGTTTTTTCCAAGATTTAGCCTTTATAAATTGTGCTACTGTAAACACAGGTATGCATGTATCACCATGGTTTGATGCTCTTAACTCTTTTAGATAGATACCTAGAAGGGTCACAATTGAGTCAAATGGAACCTCTAGGTTTAGTTTTTGGAGGAATCTCCATACTGATTTTCAGAGAAGTTGTTCTAGTTTACATATTCCCACCAACATTGTACTAGTTTACCACAGCCACACCAGCATTGGTTATTGGTTGATTTCTAAATGATGGCCATTCTTTCTGGAGTGGTATGGAATCTTAGTATTGGTTTAGTTTGCATTTCTTGAATGTCAGTGATGGCAAACGTTTTTCATTTATTCATTTGTTACTTGCAATTCTTCACCAGGGGAGTGTATATTGATTGTAGATTCCCATTTTTGGGTTGGATCTTTAAGTGTGGGGATCTGCCTATCTTTCACCATGCACTAACTAAAAACAAAGTGGATCAAAATATAAATATTAAAGCAGAAACATTAAATCTGCTGGAAGATATAATATATAAAACCTTAAAGATATTGGTGTAGACAAAGACTTTATGAACAAAACCCCAATCACAATGGAACTATCGCAAAGAATCAACAACAGGGATCTCAATAAAAAAACTTTTGCACAGAACAAGAAACCACCAACATGGTGAAGACACAACAATGTAGGAAAAAATTTTAACACTAAGTCTATTTATCAGAAAAGAAGAAAATTATGAAATATAATCATATCTTTCTGTAAGAAAATTAGAAATAAAAGACAGAATAAAACCAAAAACAAATAGGAAAGTAAAGACCAGAAAACACAATCTCTTATGAAAATGCCAACATCATCTTTCATAAAAATTAGCATTTTGATTCTTACATTTCTGTAGAAATATGAAAGACTCAGAATAGTCTAAACAGCTGTGATAAAGAAACAAAACTAGAGATCCAACCTTTCCCAATCATGACTTATCACAAAGTTACACCAATCATGAAAAAACAGCATTGACGTCAAGATAAACAAAACACTAAGGTACCAATATGAAGTCACAAAATAGATACCCATGTAACAGACAATTGATTTCTGGCAAAAACGCAAAACCAATTAAGTGGAGAAAGGATTGCACTTTCAATAAATATACTGGAACAACTGGATATCCACATGCAGAAAAACCCAAACCTTATAGCACGTCAAAAATTCTTAAGATATACAAATGTCAACTCAAAATGGCTCACAGTGGGTTAGATAAAGTAAAGGCAGGTGTGACCTGAGTCATTACTTTGCCTGAGGTCACCCTCTGTGGGACAAAGAGACTGGGACAAGGTGTAGAAGGGAAGGTATAACCTACAGAGGTGTTCAGTGAAGAGAGACATTGAGTTTACTTCTGAGCAGGCCATGTGGATGGCAAAGGAGGCCACTGTGCTTTTTCTTCTCTTTTAAAACTATCTCAAATATATATATATATATATATATATATATATATATATATATATATAACTTATTACAGCTTGGTATTTACACATATGTGTCTTACTGGTTTCACTAAGTATGTTCTCAAGGTGCACCCATTTATCTCTAAAAGTGTCCAGGTTATCATGCTTTATTGCTGAGTAGTATTTCATTGTATAGAAATACCACCTTTTTTGTGCGTTCCTTGGTCAGTGGGCATTTAGATTGTTTCCAAGATAAGGCTATTATAAACTCTGCTGCTATAAACATGGGTACATATATATCATTGTGGTATGATGCTTTTAATTCTTTTGGAAAGATACTCAGAAGGGGAAATGCTGGATTGAACAGGACCTACAATCCTCGTTTTTTGAGGAATCTCCACACTGATTTCCACAATGGTTGTACCAATCTGTATTCCCACCAACAGTGACGTGTTCCTTTTTTCCCACAGCCTTTCCAGCATTTGTTATTTGTTGATTTCTTAATACCATGAGGTGGAATCTTAGTGTTGTTTTAATTTGCATGTCTCAAATGGCCAGTGCTGCTGAACATTTTTTTCACATATTTCTTCGGTGCTTGTACTTCTTCATTTGAGAAGTGTGTGTCCATCTTGGATGCATATTTTTGGGTTGGGCCTTTAAATTTGGGAGGACTGATTATTTTGAGTTCCTTTGTACATTCTTGATAGCAATCCTGTATCTAAGGGTTGGGTGGCAAACATTTTCTCACAGATTGTGGACTGTCTCTTCACCCTGTATGTGGTTTTTCTTGCTGGGCAAAAGCTTTTCTGTAGGATGAGATCCCAGTTGTTGATTCTTTGCAACAAGTCCTGTGCAATATGGGTTTTATTCATAAAGTCTTTGCCTACACCAATGTCTTCAAGAGTTTTACATACTCTATCTTCCAGCAGGTTTAATGTTTCAGTTTTAATATTGAGATCTTTATTTCATTCTGATTTTACCTTAGCACATGGTGAAAGATACGGGTCTAGTTTTAATCTTTGGCATGCAGAAAGCCAGTTTTTCCAGCCCCATTCATTAAAGAGGCGATCTATCTTTCTTCCAGTGAATGTGTTTGGCACCTTTGTCAAAGATAAGGTAGCTTAGTGTGTCTGCAGTTGTTTCTGCATCTTCTAATCTATTCCATTGATCTTCGGGTCTGTTTTTTTCCCAGTACCACACTATTTTATCACAGTAGCTTTATAGTATAATTTTAAGTCAGAAATTGTGATGCCTCCTGTCTTGTCTTTGTTGCCCAGGATTGTCTTTGCTATTCTAGATCTCTTCTGATTCCAGATAATTTTAGGATTATTTTTCCTAATTATATAAGATATGCTATTGAAATTTTGATTGGGGTTGCATTTAATCTGTATAACAGTTTTGGAAGTATGGCCACTTTCACTATATTGATTCTTGCTACCAGAGAAGATGGGGTATCTCTCCATTTTCTAATATCCTCTTTAATCTCCTTTTTCAGAGTAGTATCATTTTCAATATAGAGGTCTTTTATATCTTTATTTAGGTTGATTCCTAAGTATTTCATTTTTTTGCACGCTGTTGTGAAAGGTGTTGTTTCCCTGATTTCTCTCTCAGTGAGTTTGTTATTCATGTACAAGAAGGCTATTGATTATTTGAGTGTTGACTTTGTAACCAGCTACATTACTAAATTTTCTTATTAAATCTAAAAGTCTTTTGGTAGAGCTTTTGGGATCTTCTGAGTGTCATGTCCTCTACAAATAATGATAGTTTAACTTCTTTCTTTCCTATGTTTATTCATTTTATTTCTCTCTCTTGGCTAAAGTTTCCAGGACTATGTTGAGTAAGAGTGGAGACAGTGCACATCCTTGTCGTGTTCCTGATTTTAGAGTAAAAACCTTCAGTTTTTATCCATTTAGTATGATGTTGGCTGATGGTTTGTTGTAGATGGCTCTTTTCAGGTTGAGATAAAGATCATCTACTCCAATTTTCTGTAGGGTTTTTATCATGAATGGGTGCTGGATTTATCAAAATTTTTCTGTATCTATCGAGATAATCATATGAGTTTTATCCTTGGCTTTGTTAATATGACGTGTTACATTTATGGATTTATGCATGTTGAAACATCCCTGCATCCCTTGGATGAATCCCACTTCATCATGGTGTACAATCTTTTTGATGATTTGCTGCAGTCTCTTTGCCAGTATCTTATTAAGGATTTTTGAATCAATATTCATTAGGGAGATCGGCCTATAGTTGTTCTTCTTAGTTGGGTCCTAGTAATGCTTACTTCCAGGAATGAATTTGGGAGTATTACTTCCCTTTCAATTTCATTAAAGAGTTTGAGAAGTAGTGGTGTTAGGTCTTCACTAAATTTCTTGTAGAATTCAGCAGTGAATCAATTAGGGCCTAGGCTTTTCTTTGCTGATAATTTTTCACTGTATCTTTAACTTCATTTAATGATTTTGGTTTATTTAGGATTTTTATATCTTCTTGATTCAACTTTGGTAATCCATATGTATCTAGGCATCTGTCCATTTCTTCTGTGTTTTCCATGTTACTAGAATACAAATTATCAAAGTAGGAATAAATGAGTTTCTGGATTTCTACAGGGTCTGTTTTGATTTCATCCTTTTCATTCCTAATTGCATGGATTTGAGTCCTTTCTTTCCTTTTTTTGGATAAGGTTGGTCAAGCATTTGTCAATTTTATTTAATCTTTCAAAGAATCAGCTTTTTGATTCACTGATTCTTTGTATTGCTATTTTTTAATCTCCAGTGTGTTAATTTGTACTCTGATCTTTATAATTTCCTCCCTTGTATGAGCTTTTGGTTTAGCCTGCTCTTCTTTTTCTAGAAGTTTGAAATTCAGCATTAAGTTGTTTATACAAGCTTGCTCTGTTTTCCTGTTATGGGTATTTACTAAATTTTCCTCTTAAGACTGCTTTCATTGTACCCCACAAGTTCTAGTCTGTTGTATTGTCACTGTCATTCAACTGTAAAAGTTGTCTAATTTCTTCATTAATTTCATCTGTGACCCATTGATTGTTCAGTAGGGTGCTATTCAATTTCCATGTGTTGGTGAAGTTCTTGTGGTTTCCTTTGACATGGATTTCCAATTTCATTGCACTGTGGTCTGATAGCATGCATGGGATAATTTCAATTCTTTTACTTTTACTTAAGCATGTTCTATGAGCCAGTGTATGGTCTATTTTGGAGAATGTCCCATGTGCTGCTGAGAGGAATGTATATTCTGATATTGTGGGGTGGAAGAATCTATAGATATCTACTAAGTCCATTTGCTCAAAAGTTTGATTTTATTCTAATACTTAATTATTGATTTTTTGTCTAGTTGATCTCTCTTTCTGTGACAGCAGGGCATTGAGGTCTCCCTATACAATTGTATTAAGACATTTGATTTTTCATGTTTTATATAACCGGGTGCATTAATATTTGTTGCATATATATTTAAGAATATCTCTTCCTCTTGGATTATTCCCTTTACCAGAATATAGCAACCTTTATCTCTCTTAATCAGTCTTGGCTTGATATTCACTTTATCTGCAAATAGAATACCAGCCTCTGCTTTTTTCTGGATTCTTCTTGCATGGAGTACTGTTTTCCATCCTTTGACTTTAAGTCTATGAGTTTCTTTTTGAATTAAATGTGTTTCATGTATACAGCATATTGTTGGGTCTTTCTTCTTGGTCCATTCTGACAGTCTGTGTCTTTTGACTTGTGAATTCAGACCGTTAACATTAATGGTTAAAACTGGTAAGTATTGACTGATCCTTGTCATGTTATTTTCCTCTTATTGGCTCCTCCTTTTTTCTCTTTCCCTTCCCACTAATTGTTTCCCTTTCCTAGTCAATTTCTTCTGTTGAGGTTCATGGAGTTGTAGTCCTTATTATCTCTTTCTAAAATGTCCTTAGAACATTTTATTTTATTTTATTTTTTTATTTATTTATTTTTTTTCCGGCACCGGGGATTGAACTCACAACCTCGCGCCTGCCAGGGCAGGTGCTTAAGGCACTGAGCCAAACTCCCGGCCCTGGCTTTTTGAGGCAGGGTCGCACTATGTAGCTCAGGCCGGCCTTGCACTCGCGTTGTAGCCCAAGCCGGCCTCGAACTCACAACGCTCCACTTACCTCAGCCTCCCGAGTGCTGGGATTAAAGGCATGCGCCACCACGCCCGGCTCTTAGAACATTTTAGAGTGCTGGTTTGGTGGTCATAAATTTCCTCAGATGTTGTTTGTCTTGGAAGTATCTTATTTCTCTTTCAATTTTGAAAGATAATTTTGTGCGATACATCAATCTGAGTTGAAAGTTGTTTTCCTTTAGAATTTGGAGTACTTCACTCCAGCCCTCCTTCACTTGAGAGTTTGTGCTGAGAAATCAGCTGTAATTCTGATAGGCTTTTCTTTATAAGTGGTTTGTTTCTTTTCCTTAACAGATTTTAAGTTTCTGTTCTTGTGTTGAATTTCTGGAATCTTGACTATGATATGCCTGGATGTAGATTTTTTTTATCATTCCTAATTGTAATTCTATATGCCTCACTTATATGTATGTCAAATTCTTTTTGCCTACTAGGAAAGTTTTCAGTAATAATGTCTGTGAACATGTTTTTAATATCATTTGTGACATTTCCTGGTTATTCATTGAATCCAATTAATCTTAAATTATTCTTCTTTGTCTCATCTAGCAGCTGCTGTTTTGATTTCTCACGTTCCCTCACTAGTTTTGAGAAATCTTTCTTTTCCTGGTCACTAACTGCAAACCTGTTTTAAATAACTGACATCTTGTCCTCACACTGGCCTAATCTGCTGTGAATACTTTCAATGGAGTTTTTATTCTGCTGGATATCTGCTTGAATCTGCTTTATGGATTCTATTTTTTTTCCTATGTTGTGCTTCCATAATTTGTTAAGCTCATCTATTTTTTTTTTGTCTGTGTCTGCTCTAACATCACTAAGTATGGTATGTATTTTGGTAATCTCTGTAGTTATTTGACAGATTATTTTTTATTTCATTTTTTCCAGGGCCTCATTCAATTGCTTTGTTTCCACTTCAGAAAGACCAGGTAGGGGATTGTTGAATTTTCCAGCCTCATTGCCCCCTGTATTTGCCTTTGGTGAACTGGGTGTCTAAGGTTCTGTCTTGTTTTAAGTGTCTTCTCATTTCTTTTCTTTTTTAGTTTAATTCCTGGAGTGAAACTTGTTAGTTGCCTGAACTTGTGATCATACAACAGAATGCAAAACAATTATATATAATATATAAGTCCATAACATATTGATTCTGCCCTCAAGGGTTAGGATTCAAAATAGATTAAGGATAAAACAGAGAAGTGGAAAAAGAGAAAGAGGTTACAAATAGATTGGAGGACAAAGATGGATCCCACCAACTTGTGGAAACCATTCCAAAAGACTGAAGGAAAAGAGAGCTAGAAGAACAAAACCACCCCCACAGGATACCAGAAACCACACTCACACTGAAAAAGAAAGAAAGAAAGAAAGAAAGAAAGAAAGAAAGAAAGAAAGAAAGAAAGAAAACAATAAAAGTGAAGAAAAATTACAAACTGAATAAAACAAACAAGAAAAGAAAAAAAAAGTCCAATTCCAGGAGTCTCTCTGGATTCACTCATAGACAGCCTATGGAGACAACATTCCAAATTGTGCCCCTGAATCCCCACATTGCTTTATGCTGGGGATTGCTTTATGCTGGAGTAGTAGACAACATTAGCAGGCCTGCCCCATGACCAGACTCATTGTACTCGCCACAGTCCAAGCAACCTCCACGAGTCTGTGCCCAGCTAGGATCTGCTGGCGGAAGCCAGCAGTAATTCTGGTTCCTGGCTTATCTTGTCTGACTCCAAAATATCTCCCAGCCAATCAATATCTCCCACAGGAGGATGCAGTCCTCTGCTCTCACTACCAGCCAGCAGTCCTCCACATCGGCTGCTCCCCTCCACTACTGAGACTCCCTGCAGAGGCCCCCAGGGTCACCAGCTGCCACAGTCACCACATGTCCCCAGGTTCCAACAGCTCCCCTCATGCAGTGAGTCTGGCTCCAGTTGAAGGCACCACCAACTGCTGCCTTCTTCTTCATTGAAGTTCTTGTTTTTCCTGTCTCTCTGGGCTTTGATTCAGAGCTCAGACTCTTCCTGGATCAAAGAGACCCACCTTCTTCCTCCTTGTCTTCCTCACAGTGGTGTATTCCCAGGTCTAGATGGTGTCTCTTAGAGCGGCTTTTTTCTCTGCTGCTTACTACTTCACCATCTTCCAGGAATTTTTTTTTTTTTGCCAGCTGTTCCTCAGACAAAGGAATACTATCTAGAACATATGAAGAACTCAAAAAAAATCAGATCCCCCAAATTTAAGGACCCAGCCCAAAAGATGGGCATCAGAAATGCATAGTCACTTCTCAGATAAAAATGGTAGAAGCACCAACCAATATATGAAAAAAAAAATGCTCAACATTATTGGTCATTTGAGAAATGCAATTTAAAACAACACTGAGATTCTATGTCATGTCAGAAAAAAATGTCTATTATCAAGAAATCAACCAATGCTAGCAGGGATGTGGGGGGAAAGAAACTCTTCTACACCACTGGTGGGAGTGTGAAAATCAGTGTGGAGATTCTCGAAAAAACTAGGACTACGTGTTTCATTCAACCTAGCTGTTTCTCTTCTTGATATTTTCCTGAAAGAATTAAAAGATTAATACCACAGCAATATGTACACCACTATGTTTATAGCAGCACAGTTTGTAATAGCTAAATCTTGGAAACAGCTCAAATGTTCATCAACTGATGAATGGATAAAGAAGATGTGTTTTTATTTTATACAGTGGAGTACTGCTGTGCTATAAAGAAGGATAAGCTTGAGAGATTTCTAGGTAAAAGGATGCACATTAAGGATATACTCTTAAGTGAAATAAATCAGACACTCATGTAAATACCACATTGTTTCTCTGGTGTGAGAAACTGAAAGTGTAAATTGGGACCAAAATATATGACAGATACTGTGAAATAGAAGAAAATGTTCAAATTAGAAGAAAAACTGGGGAAGGAGGAGGGGGAAAGGGAGGAAGGAAAAAATGACAAGAAAAGAAGGAAAAATGGAAACAAAATTTTTGTAAATGAAGAGAGGAAGAGGGGTTTGAAGGGAGGGTAGTGGAATGTAAAAGAAAGAATTAAGTTATATCATGTACAGGTATAAATTCCATATGATTAATGTGATCATTACGCATACCTAAAATGCACCAACACAACTAATTAATTAAAATGAATTTAGAAGTCAGATTTTTAAGTTCTTTATCTATTCTAGATGTCAGTCCTTCATCTGAAAATTAGCTGGTAAAACAATTTTTCTCATTCTGTGGGTTATCCCTTCACTCTATCAGTAGTTTCTTTTTCTGTGCAGAAACTTTTAAATTTGATATGATCCTAATTATTGATCTTTGGTAGTATTTCCTTTGTAACTGGGGTTTTGCTCATAAAGTCTTTGTTGATACCTACATCTTTCAGAGTTTGATCTATTCTATCTTCCATTGGATTAAGTGTTTCTGTGTTTATATTTAGATCTTTGATCGTTTCAAGTTAGTTCATGGTGAGAGACGTATCTATGTTCAGTCTTTGACCTGTGGAAAGTCATTTTTCCCAGAACCATTTACTAAAAAAGTTATCTTTCTTTCAGTGAAGGTTTTTGGCCCCTTTGTTAATGATAAGGTAGCTAAGTGTGCTTGGAGTTGTTTCTGCATCTTCCAGTCTGTTCCATTGATCCTGGGGTCTGTTTCTTTGCCAGTACCACGCTGTTTTGAACATGGTAGCATTATAATATAACTTCAAATTGGGGATTGTGATGCCTCGCCTTGCCTTTGTTGCCCATAATTGCTTTTGCTAGTTTATGTCTGTTCTGGTTCCATATGAATTTTAGGATTTTTTTCTCTAGTTCCATGAGGCATGCTATTCGTATTTTGATTGGGGTTGCATTAAATCTGTGTAAAATTTTTGGATATATGGTCGTTTGCACTATATTGGTTCTGTCTATTCAAGAACAAGGAATATATTTCAATTTTCTGGTATTCTTTTCTTTAGATTAATTCCTAAGTATTTCATTTTTCTTGATGCTATTGTGAAGGGTGTTTTTTTATTTCTAATTTCTTTCTCAGTGAGTTTGTTATTAATGTACACGAATGCTGTATATTTTGAGTGTTAACTTTGTATTCTGCTGTGCTACTGAATTTTGTTATTAATTCTAGGAGTGTTTTGGTGGAGCTTTTGCTATCGTCTATGTATAGTATCATGTCATCAGAAAATAGTGATAATTTAATTTCTTCCTTTTCTACATATATTCCTTTTTTTTCTTTTCCTTTGCCTAATTTCTCTGGCTAAGACTTCCAGAACTATATGAATAGGAGTGTTGGTAGTGTGAATTCTTATCTTGTTCCTGATTTTAGAGTGAAACTTTTCAGTTTTTGGCCATTTAGTATGATCTTGGCTGTTGGTTTGTCATTGATCACTTTTATCTGATTGATATAAAGACTTTCTATTTCAAACCTGTATGATAACATTTGATTTTCTCTCTTTTTGAATATTTTGGAGAAATACAACATTACATTGTCACTAAGCAACTTCCTCTCTTACATTGCTGCAGCTTTATTTGAAAGGGCTTTTCTACAAAATTTTGCACTGTTTACCATGCTTTACATCTCTCTAATCTCACTGGAAGTGAGAGACTCTTCCACCTCTTTCTCCTCCTCCTCTGCAGATGAGATCTCCTCCACAACCCCTTGTTATGGAGGAGATTGTTTGAGAAATCACTCGTAGCCCCAGAGCGAGAGAGAAAAACACTTTGCTTCAGTTGTGATCATGTATCATTTGGTGTCATGTATGTCTGATATTATAATATACCACTCATTTATCAATTTAAAATTCATTAATGTTTCTTTGTCATGCAGAAAACTCTAAGAACTAGTTACTCACAATCCAAGGTTTTACCACAGATTAATTTCTTCATTGTCTTTTTCTGTAACATAATATTGATAGACTTAATATTGGTTCTTAAGTATTGCTAAGTCTACATCATAATGTTTAGGTTATGAAATGTTAGGAGTAAGTATCATCAAAGGAAAAGTTTTGCTTTTATTCTCGAGAGAGAATTAGTTTGCTTCTGTTTGTATGCAGGACAATAGTACCATGTTAGACCTAATTTTGAATTTGTTATTGTATCTAGAGACTAAGCATAGTTTAAGGAAATGTGTCCAGCAAGTGAACAAGGCATGGATTGTGATAGTTAAGTGTGGTGTCAACCTGAAACACTCACTTGGTTGATCTATCAGAGTTCTAGGTGTGTCTGGATAAGGGACTCATTGAAGATGGAAGACCCACCCTGAGTGTGGGTGGCACCAATCAATAGGCTTGGAACCTGGCTGGAATACAAAGGCAAAGAAGAAAGTCTTGCTTCTGCTTCTTTGGTGGAACTTCAGTGCTCCCTACTGCCTTTGGGCACCCATCTCCAGGTTTCCAGTGCAGATTCTGTATCCTTTCAGGACAGACCTTTGGTTTTCTAATACAGAATTGCACAGGATATGGTAGTGAGTTCCAGGCATGAAGATGGCCCTTTTGTATTCCTCCACACATTACTCTGGAGGTGACCACTGAAAGCCTATCTTGTAAATCATATATATACATTAAATCTGTTCTAGTGAACCCTAACTGAAACACCATCACACTGTGAAAGTTACACCATGGACATCACACCACTGACACCACACACAGAAGTCGCACCATGAGCACCACACCTTGGAAGTCACACAGATATCTCATTGTGGATACCACATCACAACAGTCACATCACGGATATCACACAGTGCAAATAGACACCACAAATGTAAGTCACATTGTAGAGGTCATAATACAGGAAGTCACACCACAAACATGATATTACTGGTATCGCACATAGATATCATACTTGGAAACCTGAGTGGAGACCTCAGAGTGCTCAGGGACAGAACCCATGAAGCCCAGCCTGACACCTCAGGGGGTCCCTGAGCTGCAGGGAGAAGGAAGGAGGCTCCAGGGTCAAGGCTCTGTGTCTGTAAGTTCAGGGAACAGATGGGGCAAGTGATAAGGAGGAAGGCATGACACTAATGGGTACAGGAGCCAATGGTTGGGATTTTGGGTGCCACAGGGCAGAGGGGATGGCACAAGGCTGACTCAGGCTAACGCAGGTGCAGAGCTGAGGAGGACCTTGGAGCTATAGGTGAGGGCTCTGAAGGGGTTGGGTTTTGCTGGCCTCTGTGTCTAGAAGGGAGGCTGTGAAATCCCTGTAGTTTAGAACAATCCTAGTAGTTCTGTGGGCACTCAGCCAGGGGCTCTGACCCTTGGCTCAGGAGCTGAGGATGTATGGGCAGTACTGGGACAAGGGGTGAGCTGAAGGGAGGCTGACCACTGCCCAGAATGGCTTCTGGTTAAAGGGTTAATATGAAGGCATGGGAGGGTGCAGACTGATCCCAGACTTCCCCTGGAGACCTAACTGCCAGCCTCAGTCAGGCCCTCACACCTCCCTTGAGAGCATTTTCTCAGTTTTGATTCAGTCTTCCTCCCTCCCAGATGTCTTTGTCTCATAACTCCAGGACCTCAGGATGGGCCCTATGTCCCCCACTTCCAAGTCCCCAGTATCCAGGGTGGACAGACACAAAGTGACAGCACCAACCAGCCTGGACATGGTTGGCCTCATCCCCAGACACTGAGCAGCCATGGTGATTGTTCACTAGCCCAACTGTGTGAGCTCTGTCTCCCCTCCCCAGTCCCCCACTTCCCTTCCTTAGTCAGCCCAATGCCAATTTGTGCTGATTCTCTCCTTTATCCCAACAGCTGTCTGTCGTTACACTTGAGCATCTGTTCTCCTCTCCCTGCAAATGTTTCTCCACCACTGCACCTCCCATGTGACCCTCCTGCCTGGCATTATATCCTGCGGGAGTAAATTTGAACCCAGAGGATGTCACATCTGGAACTGGCCCTTACCTAATTCAACTGCTAGTGATATGAAACTTAGAACTTGGAGGTGGCATGGCTTGTGTGAGACTCCTGTGTGTTGGGATGCATGGGTGAATTTTGCCCCATGAAGTGGGCCATTAGAGGATGAATGTGTCCACTTCACATTTGTATGTGGAAGTGCCACGCTCGTACCCCAGAATGTGTTGCATTTGGAGACAAGGTCTTTAAACAGACAGGTTACAATGAGGTCACTATGATGGATCCAATCCTGCCTGGGTCCTCGTGAGAGAGGAGATGAGGACACAGAGCACAAAGGGACCACTTTGGGATGACACAGGGAGAAGATGGCATCTGTAAGCCAAGGGAAAAAACCACCCTGTCCACAACTTGATCCAGGACAACAGCCTCTAGGTCCACAAGACAATAAACTTGTGCTGCTCAAGAGGTCACCTGTGTCCTGTGTCATGGCAGCCCATGCTCCCAAGAGACAAAATATATGCTTCCTATATAATATCTAACATGGGCAGCTTGGGAAGTTCTGCCCAGCCAGTCCGAATTGGGACTGCCCTTCACATCTCCCAGAGAGACTGAGGAAGGCATGGGCAGTGCCCAGCCAGAAAAATCCTCAGGGTGGAAAATGCTGGGTGCCTAGGATGAGGGAGGCAGCAGGAGGGAAGGGTGGGAGGTCCCACATGAACTCTGCCTGGGCCTGGGGGCGTGACTTTTCACACAGGAAGACTACAGAAAGTTGCACAGTGTTTCAAGGATATTTTATTGCCATTCAAGAGAGAACTTAGAGGACATCACAGGCTCCAGAACACTACAAGCAGAACAAAGCTACAAAGCTGGACTGATCTGTCCCTCGGGCTTTCCTACAGCATGGGGTGGTGTCTGCTCTCCTTTCCTGCTTGTGTCTTTCTTCCTGACTGGAGGGACTGACTTGGCATTTTCCCCATGCTGGATAGGACCATGACACTTGGACCCTCTGTCCAGTGTCAGCCCAGTCCTGGTTCTTGGGTCATTGGGCTCTCTCTGTGGGTATCTTGTCCACCTGGGGGTTCCTGCTTTAGTGCTCTGGAGTCAACACTGATCCTGCAGGACAGGTCTGGCTGAGCCCTGGTTTCTTCAGCAGCCATCAAGCTGTGCCTTCTTTGAGACAGGTGCTCCTGGGCCTCCTCTATTCCTGAGACCCAGAAGGC
>RJWM01014597.1:0-41209 GCA_004363535.1 Dasyprocta punctata | reverse complement strand
AATCCCCCGTGTCGCAAAAAAAAAAAAAAATCTTTTTGAAAAGGAGCTGGGGTTGTAGCTCAGTGATCACTGCCTTTGAAACATGCTATGACCTCTCCATGAGAAAAGCAACAGTGGAAAAGGTAAAAATAACTTGCCCATGACCCCACAGCTTTCTCAAAGCAAGGCCAAAGCTTGTCAAGGCCAAAGGTACAGTTCCGAATTCAGGTACCAGGTCAGCACTAGGGGTAAAAAGTCAGAGGCAGAGTGAACGCTTGTCTCGCAGCCCAAGGCCCTGGGTTTGCCTGACACCCAGAAATGCAAAAGGAAAAAAAAGTACAAATTCTGCACCCCTGAGGAGACTGTCAACCACCTAATACAGGATCAGACTGTCAGGGATCCAAGGGTCCTTGGGACATCCTACCCCTCAAGTAGTAGTGCTGGGACCTACGCAAGGACTACGAAACAACTATGTTCCCCTCATGTTAATATTTCTTAACCAAAAAAAAATAAAAAAAAAGTCACCAACCAGAGATGGTTGTATGCACACAAGATCTTAAGGAGCCCAGCCTGGCCAACCTAGCAAAATCCTGTTTCAAAACCATTTTCATTGCTAACTGCTTGAATTTGTGTTTTTTCTCTCTAAAAGAAAGATAGTACCTTTAATAAATGGTGCTGGAAAAACTGGCTCTCTACATGCCAAAGACTAAAACTAGACCCATGTCTATCACCATGCATTAAACTGAAGTCAAAATGGATCAAAGATCTGAATATTAAAATAAAGACACTAAATCTACTGGAATAGAAAATAGGTAAAAATCTTGAAGACAAAAGTGTAGGCAGAGACTTCCTGAAGAAAATTCAGATCTCATGGGAAATACTACAAAGAGTCAACAAATGAAATCTCACCTTATTAAAAAAAAAACTTTTGCACAGCAAAAGAAATCACCAACAGAGTGAAAAGACTATGCACAGAGTGGGAAAAAATTTTAGCTGGTTGTCCTCCAAAGGATTTATATCTACAACATAGAACTGAGAAGAACCAAGCCTCCCAAATTCGAGGGCCCAATACAAAAAATTGGCGTCTGAATGTGTCATGAGATGAATGTGTAATTCTCAGATGAAGAAATGCAAGTGGCAAATAAATACATGAAAAAATGTAAACATAATTGGTCATCCAAGAGGCACAAATTAAAACAACACTGAGATTCTGTCTCACCCCAGAAAGAATGGCTGTCATCAAGAAATCAACCAATAAGAAATGCTGGTAGAATATGGGAAAAAAAGAACACTGCTCTGTTGGTGGGAGTGTAGACTGGTGCGACCACCGTGGAAATCAGTATGGATATTCCTCAAAAACCTAGGATTAGAGGTTCCATTCCACCCAGTTATCTCCCTTCTTTCCAGAAGAATTAAAAACTTTATACCACAGCAATATATGTGCATCCTTGTTTTGTTTTGTTTTGTTTTGTTTTTGTTTTTGTCCTTTTGAAACAGGGTCTCACTCTGCGTTTAGACTGACCTTGAACTCACTTTGTAGTCCAGGCTGGCCCTGAATTTGCAGTGATCCTCCCGTCTCAGCCTCCCAAGTGTTGGAATTACAGGCGTGCACCACCATGCCCAGCTAGTGCACCCATGTGTATAGCAGCACAATTTGCAATGGCTGGATCTTGGAAGCAACAAAATACGCATCAACTGCTGGCTAACACCCAGTAAGGTAACAAGGGACTCAGTCCTACAGCCACAAGGTAGCAAGTTCTGTCAATAGTCTGAACTCTGAATGACTGTAGAAGTGTACTTTCCTTTAGAGCCTCTGGACAAGAATGCAGCCCTCCCAGGTTACTAATGTCATCCTTTGATACCTTCAGCAGAGAAGTCAGCGCTGCCATGCCTGGGCCACCGACCTGGAGAGCTGTTAGATAATGTTTGTCTTCTTCAACCACTTAAATTTTGATCTGTCGTTATGCAACAGTATAAAGCTAATAAGTTGACTTTATTGATCTTTTCTAGGAAGCAGGTTTTATTTTGTTGAATATTTTTATTGGCTTTTGAATACCACTGATTTCTTCTGTGGCCTTAATTTTTACTTCTGGTTGCATTGTTTTAAATTTGCTTTCCTTTTCTAGTTTTCTCAGGTGATAGCTTAGGTTACTGATTCTAGATATATCCCTTTGCAATATAAACCTTTACTCTGAGCAGTATTTTACTTGCAGTTACTCACACCAGACACATTTTGATAGATTATATTTTAACATCCACTCAAAGTATTTTTAAAATTCCTCTTGATACTCCTTGACTTATACAAAACTTGAAATATATGGATTATTTTTAAAATATTTGAGAATTTCCCAGATATCTTTGTGTCACTGATTTTTAGTTTACACTGAAGACCTCCTTTGTATGACTCGTTTTCTTCTAAATTTATTAAACTTTGGTTTTGGTCCCAGAATATGTTGGACTTTGCTGGCTGTTTCATATCTTTTTGAGAAGAACATTTACTCGGGTGTTTTGTTGAGAAGAATGTTTTATAACTTTAAATCATGTCAGATCAGTTGATATTGTTCACATTTTCTATAGAGTTACATATTTTTAGGTTATTTGTTCTTTCAACTACATAGCAAAGACTGTTAAATTTTCCAACTATATTTATAGTTTTGTTTCTCTTTCCAAATCCATTATTTTTGTGTCATGATTTTTGCATCTCTTTTGGTAAGGATTAAGGACTGTCACATACTCCGGGAGAGATCACACCTCTATCATTACATAACTCTCTCTTTTTATTCCCGGAACATTCCATGTTCTGAGTCTATTTTGCATTAAATTAACACAGAGATTCAAGTTTGCTTTTGATCAGTGTTACATGGTATTGATTTCACTTTTCATTTTTTCTTCTTGACTTTCAATCTAACTGTGCATTTATATTTAAAGTGATTTTCATGTAGTATACATTTCATTTTTTTTCAAGTTGACAATCTGTGCTTAGACCACTATTATATAAAATGATTGTTGAGAAGATTGGAATAAATATATCTTCTTTCTAGTTTTTTATATGCTCTTAAATTTTTACTGTTTCCATTTTTCAATGCATCTGATAAACAACTTTAGTCTTACATTGTATATAGTTGCTTGACTTATTATTTATAACCATTTAAAAATTTATTGATTGTGCAAGGATTTACAATACATTAACAATCTGAGTTGGCCTCCAAATAGTATTATTCTGACATATATGTACTGTAAAAATATTTTAACAGTAGAGTCTTGATTTCTTCCCCATATCTCTTATACAATTGTTATTATTTATTACAATTTTTCTTGTCCTATACACATAAAATATATTGTCATGTGTTTTGCTTTAAGCAATTACTTTTTAAAGTCAAGAAAATTAAAGAATATATGCCACTGTCTATTGCTTTTTCAACATTCTTTATTTCTCCAAATAGATGCAAGTTTCTTAATGAGTCATTCTTTCTCTTTCTAGAAATTCCTTTTCACTTATTGTTGAGTAGATATGATGCCAATAAATTTCCCAAAGTTTTTATCTGGCAAATTTTTCATGTTGTTTTTGCTTTTGAGACATATCTTTATTGAGGTTCATTCTTTGTTAACAATTTTTTTTTACTCGAGAGCTTTAATGGTTTCATTCTATTGTCTTCTTCATTACATGATTTCTGAAGAAAAGTCTACGGTTAATCACATCCTTGTTCTTCTGCAAGGTAAACAGACGAGATCCATCTTTTCACTCTAACTGCCTTCACAATGTTCTCTTTGTACTGGTTTCGGATGGTTTAATAGGATATATTTCTGTTGTAGCTATTTTGTTTGTTCGGTGTTTATCCTGCCAAGCGTGTGAACTTCTTGGCTCTGTGCAAAAAACGTTAATCATGATTTTGCAAAATTCTCAGTTACTGTTTTTTTCAAATTTCTCATTCACTGTTTATTCTTCTTGGATTTTACTATACATAGATTGGACAGTGTGTTATTTTTCCACAGCTCTTAATTTCTCTTCTGATTTTTTAATTATGTTTCACTTTGTTTCAGGTTGAATAATTTGTATGAGTGTGTTATGAAACCTCATTCTTTTTTGACCTCTAATCACTGCACTGATATGTCCTTCAGAGAAATGATTTCTCTCTTACTATGTTTTGGATGTTTTGAATTTACATTAGATTACTTCTTAAATTTTCACTGATCCGATTAAATAACCTATTTAGTCTTGCATGTTATCTCCCTTCTCCATTAGAGCTTTTGACATATTAAATAGTTATATAAATGTCATCTTTCATATTTGTTTCTGTTTTTGACTGCTCTTCCTATGTGGACTGCTATTCTTTGTTTATTGTGTGTCCTAGAATTTCATCTAAAACTAAATATTTTGTACAATAGGAGATATTGAGGTGAATGTTTTGTGTGCTTGGAGATGAACATGAACTTCATTCTGTTAGGCCTTGAGCGTGAGAGATTTTGCTTTTTCAGTTGAAACTTTGGCCATGTTTATTTTAGTCCTGTGCTTTGGCTTCTGACCTTCCCTTTAAACTCTTCCCAGTAACTGCTTCTGTCTCCTGCATTATGCCCACCTGAACTACACTATTATTCTCACACTATGCTTGTTAGTATGTTGGGGATTGGGTCAAGAAAAACTGGGGTAGAATCTGATATTTTCACTAAGACCCAGTCATAGGCAGGATTTCTGCATGTGGCTCTTGTGGTCTTTACTGGTTAGCATTCTCTGGAGGAACAGAATCAATATAGAAAATTATGTAGGGAGACTTACGGATTTGCTTTTAGAATTGAAGGCTTGGTGGCCTCCACAATGGCTGACTGCATGTTGGAGAGCCAAAGCACCCTGTGGCACAGTCCAAGAACCTGGAAATCTCAGAGGAAAAGGGGCCAAGAATGCAGCTCCAGCCAGGGGCTGAAGGGCTGGGAGCTCTGGGAAGGCACTAGTGTGAGTCTATGTCAAAAAGCTGAATGTGAATTCTGATATCCACAGGCGATGGTGGCAGCCAGAGCCACACCTGCTGCCGTAGAGCACAGCCTGGAAGTGGCTGGCTGCCCCCTCCTCCTCCCACACCTTTGTTCCATCTGAGCTCTAAGCCTGCTGGATGGTGCTGCCCACAGTGAGGAGTAACTTTTGCCATCAGTTGCTATCTTTCTCCAGAATTCGGATTTATTTGTCCTGAAGTCTTACACCACTGATGGGTTCAATGAAAGCTACTGATGTGCAATGACTGTAGGCAAATGGATACGTTGCTCCAATAGGCCAGGAGTAGGTAACAAATCACCCTGGGAAAGCCTAGTGACAATGATCAACAGTTTCTGCAGGCGTTATCGCAGGAGAAGAGCGTGGCTCCCCACAGGAAAGGAGAGGAATGCATAGGCATGTGCCTCCACTTCAGTAAGTGCCTTGTCCAGACATAGACCAGTTACAAAAACATTTGCCTCCGTGCAGTTTGAGATTTACAAGATTTTTGGATTTTAAGAAATCCGCCATAATGAAACTGTTTATCTCTGATTCGTGCTATTTTAAAAATTTAAATGTTTTTTATTTTAGAACAGTTTTAGATTTATAATGAAGTTGCAAAGAATTCCTATGTATCTCATGCCCATTTCTCTTTTCACTACAGTACATTTGCAAAATAAATGAATTAATGTTGAGACATTATTGTTAAATTTTATGGTAATAATATTTCCCTCATTTTTCTCCATAGTATCCTTTTTATCAAGAATCCCATACAGGATATAAACTTATATTTAGTCATTGAAGCTCAGTAATTTTGGGGACTGTAAACATGTCTCAGACTGTGTTTGGTTTTGGGAAACATGACAGTGTTGAGAATACTGAGAAGACTGTGCAACGGCCAAGCTTCTCTGACCATCAAGGGTGCTTTGAGAGCTCCCTCCGGCCCTCCCGATGGGAACCTCGTGGGAACACAGGGGAAAAGCTTGTAAACGTCGTCGTGGTGACCCCCACTCACCACCTCAGGCCTGCAGCGCTCGGGAGCTTCTCCCCTGTGTGAGAATCACCCTTCACAACTTTTTAGAAATTATTGCTTGAGTGTTTATACTGGTTCATGATGCCCCACCGCCTCTGTTTCAAGTGAGCGTATCTTGAGTGCTGTGTCTTCCTGGAAGCACTTGAACCTACAGATGTTTGGCTTTCCCTGCAATCTCATTTTTCTGTTGGATTAAAAAAAAATTGATTTTTGACTTACATATTTTTCTTGTAAAATGGGAGAAACAGCCTCCTGGTTCTTTATAATTTGAAACTGAAACTAGAAGTCCCTGCTGTTTTCCTACAGTGGCCCACTGTTCTCCTGAATCTTCACCTCATTTCCTGCCAAGGGGAGATGCTCTAGACAATAAAAACTCGATGCCAAAAGGGAGTGGCTGCATGTTAAAGGTGAATTTAAACGGATCAGTCACACGCATTATATAGGGATGCATATGAAGGAAAAATACTGCACTTATATATTTTAAATTAAATTTTAAAAGATTATAAAGTACAGCATAGTGATCCTAGAAAGGTAATTATTCTAAAGTTTTTTCCATCTGTTCATTGGAATATAATCATTTTAGCTAATTAATTTTTACATAATTAGTATACTTCAATTTCAACAAGACTTAGTTATTTTTGCAATTATTGCTTTACGGTTAAGCATTATTATGGACATGAAGTAAAACTGATTTTAATAAAAATAACTACATGCATCTGTCTTAAAATATGTAATGCTTTTAAAGTTTTTATTTTAGTGATCAAAAAAAGTGAATGATCAGGTTATGGGTATGAGCTCAACATTTTATGGGTAGAAATACATATGTGATCCTCCCTTTTAAAATGGTATAATCTGGATTAGTAAATATATTTTTATCATGCGTTCCCTTCTGGAAGCAGTGGAATATTCTGTTAACAGAAAAGGAAAAAATATAATTGACAGTAGGAAAAAATAGGTTAACAGAAAAGGAAAAAATATAATTGAAAGTAGGAAATAACCTCGTTTATCAATATCTGGAAGAAAAGCTAAAGGGAAATAGTTATAAATATTTTTTGAAGCACCACAAACGCTGTACCTATCTTCATATTTATGTGTCTGTGTGAGTGTGTGTGTGTGTGTGTGTGCACACATGTGTGCTCGAGATCAAGCCTGGGACCTCCCAAATGCTATGTACACATCTGCCACTGAACTGCACTCCCATCCCTCTAAAGTCATCTCGTAAACTGCAGAATTTTGCAAAAATAAGTGAACCCTTACAGAAATTTCTAATCCACAATCATATTTACCCAGGGAAAAATCAGGGGGATGTGCAATTCTGAGAAGCTTAACAGAATATCCAGCAAGCACTAACGGAGGGCCTAAAAGAGATCAGAAGCCCCTCTCCTCCCCCGCAAAAAATGGGCAGAGCCTTTGCCCTCATAAAACTTGCAGAGAAATAGTTGGTAAACAAATAAACTGGTAAACATGCATATAGGTGCTGTAGAGTGAAATAAAGCAAGAAAGGAGGAAATGGGCGCCCACTGTTTGTAGAGAACCATCTTTGTTTAAAGAATGGTTGGACCCTCATGGGATCCTGTTTGGCAAAGGTGGAGACGAGCAGTGCAGAGGTCTGTGGAGAGGGTGCGTGAGAGAGGGGAGCAGGACTGCGGTGGCTGAGGGACAGCGTGAGGGCAGTTTGGTGAGGATTAGGCTCACTGACTGAGAGGGAGCCCAGTCCATGGAGGAATTTGTAGCTCTGGGTCAAGATGTCATTCTGAATCTCGGAGAAGGTAGCCAGAGAGGATCTGGCTAGTCTTGCCCTTACCTCTATTGTGAAAGAATTTTGGTGCTGGGTACATAGCCTGGTGATATGCTCCTCCTCATGCACAAGGACCCACGTTCAATGCCCTGCATGGCGAAAGAAAAAAAAAAACAAAGCATTTGAGAGAATTGTGTTCTCTGCTCAGTGGAGAATCCTTCTACAGAAGGTCAAGTTAGGTCATTGCTGTGACAGAGGAGAGTGCATGGGTATGTTTGAGTAGGTAAAACGTGGTTCAAATCTGAATATATTTTTATGGATTTTAGTAGATTCAGTACATAAAGTGATAGGAATAAAAGAATCAAGGATGGCTCTGAAACTGTAGATCTTAGTCTGTTCTTTATTTTGTAATATGGTATCTTAGCATAGCTAATTTATAAAGCACCAGAAATTATTTCCTCACAGTTCTCAGGACTAGTAAATTCCAGATAACAGAAGCAGCGCCCTGGGAGTCTGGAGCGTCTTCGCAGGGGACGCCCTCCTCCTGAATTCTCGGTGGTGGGAAGGCAGCACAGCTCCCTTCAGCACTTCCCGTAAACTCACCAATCCCACCATCTAGGGTGGAACCCTTAGGACCTGATCACTGCTCCACTGGCCCCACTTCCTCGAAAATTATTATTAGTATATGTCTGCTGTATATAATAAATACAGTATATGGTGAATATATATTCATATACGTATGTATATATCTCACATCTTGATCCTTTTTACTTCCCCTTTCCCTTCCTCTCCCTCCAGTGTCTCCCCATCTCCAGATCCCCTTCCCGTCTCCACAAAGTCTATCTCCTTGTTTCATATAATCTATCTTTTATTTTGCTCTTTAAATTAGTCTTTGGATTTCTCAAAAGAAGAACGCATGATACTTAGCTTCTATGCCTGATTTCCTTTTCTTGGTATTATGGACTCCGGGTGCACCCGTTATCCCACGAATGACACAGGTATCCCTTACAGCCGAGTGCCCTTGCACTGTGTATAAACACGCATTTCCTGTCAGTTCATCCGTGGATGGCCATAGAGGTCATTCTAAGATCCAGCTTTATGAGTTGTGCTGCTATAAATGTTTGTATGCATGTATTACTGTAATATGATGACTTTAACTATTTGGGAACGATCTGCAGAAGAGGTATGATGGGCCAAATCAAATTTATTTTTGCAATTCTTTGAGGTGTCTCCATACTGATCTCCATAGTGGCTTTACTAGTCTCCATGACCACTAACAATGTGGATGTGTTCCCCTTTCCCCAAAACCTCGTCAGCATCCTCCCTTGAATTCCACTTCCCCTCCTCATTTATAAGAACTTTGCTTCCATTTCTCACCCTTTTTTTTTTTTGTTTTCCCTTCTTGCCCCACCCCATCCTCAGTTCCCCTTCCCAAATGAGCATTTTTTCCCTATTTCATAATATCTAGTATACATTCTGGTTCTTATTTACACTTTTGGTTTCTCACACCAGAGGATCAATATGATATTTACATGTGTATTCAATTTAATTCACTCAAAAGTGTGGTCTCAAGGTCCATCCATTTACCTAGAAATGTCTCAAGTTTATCTTCCTTTATAGCTGAATAGTATTCCTGTGTAGAAAAAAACAAAATTTTCTTTATCCATTCATTGGTTGATTGGCATTTGAGCTGTTTCCAAGATTTGGCTGTTACAAACTATGCTGCTATAAAAATGGTATGCATACTTTGCTGTGCTCTGATGTTTTTAATCGTTTTGGGAAGACACCAAGAAGGGGAATAGCTGAGTCAAATGGAACCTCTAGTTTTAGTTTTTTGATGAATCTCTATACTGTTTTCCACAGTGGTTGCACAAGTCTACATTCCCACCAACATTGGAAAAGTGTTTCTTTTTACCCACAACTCAGCCAGCATTTATTACTGGTTGATTTCTTGATGATAGCCTTTCTTTCTGGGGTGAGATGGAATCCAAGCATTGTTTAAATTTGCGTCTCTCAAATGACCAATGATGTTGAACATTTTTTCATGTATTTATTTACCGTTTGTATTTCTTCATGTGAGAAGTGTGTATTCACTTTGGATGCACATTTTTGGATTGGGTCTTTGAATTTGGGAGTCTGAGTTTAGTTTTTATATATGCTAAATATTAGTCCCTTGTCTGAGGAACAGCTAGCAAAAACTTTTTGCCACTCAGTGGCTTGTTTCTTTGCTCTGTTGATGATTTCTTTGCTGTGTAAAAGCTTTAAAACAAAATGTAATCCCAGTTATTGATTATTTGTAGTATTTCCCATGCATTTGGTGTTCTGCTTATGAAGTCTTTGCCAATACCTAAGTCTTCAAGAGTTCTATTGTTCTCTTTTCCAGCATATTTAGTGTTTTTTGTTTTAATATTTAGATCTTTGATCTACTTTGAGTTTAGATTAGTGCATGTTGATATACCTAGGTCTAGTTTTAGTCTTCAACATGTGGAAAGCGAGTTTTTCCACTTAGTAAAGAAGCTATCTTTCTTCCAGTGAGTGTGTTTGGCCCCTTTGTCAAAGATAAAGTCTCTGAGTGTGTTTGTAATTGTGTCTGCATCTTCTAATCTGTTCCATTGATTCTTGGGTCTGTTTTCTTGCCAGTACCATCCTGTTCTTATAGTAGTTGCTCTGTAGTATAATTTCAAGTCAGTGATTGTGATGTCCTTGCCTTTAGTTTGTTGCGCAGAATTTTTTTTTCCTACTCTAGGTCTCTTCAGTTCCAAATGAATTTTACGAATGTTTTGTCTAGTTCTTTGAGGTACACTTATGATATTGTGATTGGGATTACATTAAATCTATATAATCATTTTGGGAGTATGGTCATTTTCAGTATAGTGGTTGTTCCTACCCAAGAACAAAAGATATCTTTCCTTTTTCTGATATCCTCTTCAGTCTCCTTTTTCAGAGCACAGTAGTTTTCAGTGTAAAGACGTTCACTTCCTTTGTTAGATTGATACTAAGTGTTTCAATTCTTTTGATGCTATTATGAAATATCTCTCTCAATGAGTTTATGTATAGGAATGCTACTGATTTTTGAGTGTTGATCTTGTATCTAACTATGTGAATGAATTTGGTTATTAAATCTAGAAGTCCTCTTGTAGAGTCTTTGGGGGCTTCTATGTGGAATATCATGTCATCTGTGAATAATGATAGTTTAACGTCTTCCTCTTCTATCCTTTTTTATTTTATTTCTATCTCTTGCCTAATTACTCAGGATAATGTTTCCAGAACTACATTGAATAGGAGTGGTGATGGTGGACATCCTTGTCTTGCTCCTGATTTTAGAGTGAAAGCTTTCAGTTTTTGTCCACTTAATATATTGGCTGTTGGTTTGTCTTGGATGGCTTTTGTCAGGTTGAGATAAAGACCATCTGTTCCAATTTTCTGTAGGGTTTTTTTTTATCATAAATGGATGTTGGACTTTGTCTAATGCTTTATTTGCATCTATTGAGATAATCATTTGATTTTCATCCTTGACTCCATTGATATGGTGTATTACATTTATTGATACGTGTATGTTGAACTATCTCTGCATCCTTGGAATGAATCCCACTTGGTCATGTTATATATGCTTGATAATTTGTTACATTCTGTTTGCCAGTATCTTACTGGGGATCTTTGCATCTATGTTCACTAGGGAGATTGGCCTGTAGTTCTTTTTTTGGTTGGATCCTTCTCTGGTTTTAATATCAGGGTAATACTTCCTTCCAGGAATGACTTGCTTCCCTTTCTATTTCATTAAGAGTTGAGAAGTAATGGTATTAAGTCTTTTCTAAATTTCTTGTAGAATTCAGCAGTGAATCCATCAGGGTCTGGACTTCTCTTTGAGGGTAAATTTTTAACTATACCTTCAATTTTATTTGATCGATATGGTTTATTTAGAATTTTTCTATCTTCTTGATTCATTATTCACAGATATCTATGAATCTGTGTGTTTCTTCTGTTTTCTTTCTTACAAGCATATAGGTTCTCAAAGTTGATATTGATGATCTTCTGGATTTTTTTAAGATCTGTTTTGATTTCACCCTTTTCATTCCTAATTGCACAGATGCAAGCTTTTTATTTCCTTTTTGCATAAGGTTGACTAAGGGTGTGTCTATTTTATTTAACATTTGAAAGAACCTACTGCTTGATTCATTGATTGTTTATATTATTTTCTTAGTTTCTTGCATTAATTTCAGCTTTTATCTTTGTAATGTCTTCCCCTTTATGAGCTTTGTGCTTGACTTGTTCTATTTTTCCTCTTAGAAGTGTAAGGTTCAACATTTGGTTGTTTTATTTGAACTCATACTGTTTCCTTGATGTGAGAATTCACTGCTATAAATTTGCCTATTAAGACTGCTTTTATTGTGTCCCATAGTTTCTGATATGTTGTATCTGCATTATCATTTAATTGGAGGTACTGTTTAAATTCTCCTTTGATTTCATCTGTGATTCAATGGTTGTGTGGAAAAAGAAATTGACACACAAATAAGTGAGCCTAATAGAATTCCAATTAGCCATGAACAAAATAAATCTATACCAAGTCACATAATAATCAAGATTCCAGAAATTTAGCACAAGAACAGAATATTAAAAGCTGTTAGAGAAAACAAACAAATCACCTAAAATGATAGCCCTAAAATGATAGCCTATCAGAATCACAGCACACTTCTCAACACAAACCATTAAGTCATGGAGAGCTTGGAGTGAAGTACTGCAAGTCATGAAAGAAAACAACCTCCAACCCAGACTGATGTACCCTGAAAAACTGTCTTTCAAAATCAACAGAGAAATAAGATACTTCTTGACAAAGAACAACTGAAGAAATTTGTGATCTCCAAATCAGCTCTACATGATATCAGTTCTTAATGATATTTTCGAGAGTTATAATGAAGATCAAAATCCCAAGAACACCAATAGAAAGAAGCCACCAGGCAACACAAGCAGTTAAACAAAGGGGAAAGAGAGAAACAACAACAAGAAAATAATGTCAGTGATAAACCAATACGTATCAGTTATAACCATCAATATAAATGGTGTCAATTCACCAATCAAAAGAAACAGACTGGCAGAATGCAGCAGTAAACAAGATCCAACAATATGCTGCATGCAAGAAAAACTTTTAACTAAAAAAGAATTTCATAGACTGAAAGTTGAAGAATGGAAAACAATACTTCATGTGACAGAGACCCAGAGGAGAAGCAGGTGTAGCTTTTCTAATGGCAGACAAAGTGAGCTACAGGCCAAGACTGATCAGAAGAGGTAAAGAAAGTCACTATGTAGTTGTTAAGGGAAAACTCCAAGAAGAAGAGATAACAATCATAAATATATATGCACCACATACAGGTGCATTCACCTGTAGAGAACAAATATTAACAGACTTCAAAGATCAAATAAGCACTAACACAGTTGTAATGGGGGGGTCCTTAATTCTCCACTGTCACAAATAGACAGATCAACTAGACAAAAAAGAAAGAAATGTCAGAACTGAACCAAACCTGTGAACAAATGGGCTTAGTAGATGTCCATGGAGTGTTCCACCCATCAACATCAGAATACACATTCTTCTCAGCTAAACGGGATGTTCTCCAAAATAGACCATGCTTAAGTAAATAAAAATGCATTGAAATTATCCCATGCATATTATCAGATCATAGTGCAATAAATTTTTAAATCAATGGCAAAAGAAACTACAAAAACTCCATAAACACTTGGAAATTAAGTAACAGCTATTCTTTCTGGACTGAGATGGAATCTCAGTGTTGTTGTGATTTGTATTTCTCTAGTGGCCAAAATGCTGAATATTTTTTCATGTGTCTATCAAAGGCCCCACTTCTTAAGACTATTAGGTGCTAACATTTCAATGCTGGGACACCATTATTCAGACCATGGCGTGGTCTGAGCACCAAGAAGGGTGGAGCTGACATTTGCTGAGCTGGACTCATTGTAGGCAGGATACTTGCAACAGCAGAAGAAGCAAGAGAAAGCAAGAGTCATGGAACCTAACAGGTTTGCAGTGCCTTGTAAACCCATGTGGACATAGCAAGATGACATTATGATATGTAAGTCTGAGGCTCCTGAAAGTGGTCAAAACTGTCTGAGACACTGGTAGTATTTGTACTCCTGAAATTAGATAAAATCTTCCAGAAAACAGAAGACTAGAAGGGAGGTGATCTAAGGGATAGCCACACACTGGCACGTTTAAAGAAGGAGGTTGCAGAGGGGATGAGAACCAACATAAGACTACTGAGACACTACTCGAGGAGAAAGCCTACAGGGGAGTAGGCAGTGGAGGTCCTTGTGAATACTGTGAGACAATCCACGGTAGCTAAGCTGATTGATCTCTGCTGTCACTGCTGTTACAATTGGCATGATCCTCAAAATGTGCCTCTAATCAACACTGAGCTAGAAACACAGATGAGATCTGCACATAATGCCAGAGAAAAGACAAAACGTAAAAGTCTACAAAGGTACACTGATGATAGTTATCCTGAGAATAGTCCAAATAAGTGTTTCCCTGTGATCTTAGAACAATCAAAAATAATGAGCTCAAAATTGAAATAGCCCAGTGGAGGATGAAAGAAACCTGAAGAGATAATAAGGCAAGGAGATAAAAGGAGGGTGGGAGACGTTAGGGGAGGGACAAAAACATAAAAAATGAAAACCATATTAGAGAAAGAAATAAAATAATGAGACAAATGAAAGCCACATTAGGTGTAACAACAATAGAATCTAATCCAATTATAACATTTTCAGGCTCATGAGGAATAATTCAGTAACGCAAAGGAATGAACCCAGAGAAGAAAATGTGACAGATATGTAAATGGTAGAGGAACTGTGCAAACATAACTACTGTTCCTGGGAAAGCAAATGAAAGCCAATAGAACAAAATGTTTAAAGGCAATATGGAAAAAAAGTCCTGAAATAAAAGAACACAAGAATCTAGAGACCAAGTTCCAGGAAAAACAGGACATTAGATGTGTTAAATATATTTTAATCAAGAAGAAGACAGAAAAAATCTAAAATGAGAACATTATCATCAAGATGATTGCCTTTGTTCAACATCACATGGGAGGTTCTTGCCTATGTAAATTTAAGATTTTTTTATACAGGAAAGCTGAAAGATAGGATCTGTTGAAAACTGTTATCAAAATTAATAAGATTTTAGTAAAATAGCTTTATATAAGATCAACAGTAAAAAATGCATTTTTCTATAACAGCAATAAAGAGGCATATCACGTGATTTAAATATAAATGTATATAAATTTATAAAACATACTTGTATAGTTTTCCATGTACTAGAAATATACATATCAAGAATTAAATCTAACAAAAGATGAACCAAGGCTGTCTTGGAAGAAGTTCAATTTTTCATTGAAAAACACACAAATCAAAATAGGTGAAACTTCACAAGGACCAAAACTGCCTCTTAAGTGCTCTCCGTTCAGGTAGCCACACTGAATAACATATTCCAGTACAAATACTAACAGTGTCTATTGATGGACTTTTCAAATTGATTCTGTAATTTAAATGGAAGCACAGAGACTCAAGACTAGCAAAGACATATCTGGAAAAGAACTCTAAGATTGCAGACTCTTCCACAAGTGGTCACTGCTACTGTATCAGTTTTCCACTTGTCTGTAACAAACTACCACAAACTTACTGGTGTGAAGAAAAATGGGTGCCTGGTCCAGCAGTTTCTGCGGGCCAGGTGGGGCTCGACTGGGTCTTTAGTTCAAGCTCTTACAAGGCTGCAAACCAAGTGTCGGCTGTGCTTCGCTTCCACCTGGGAGGCTTGCCTGGGGTTCTATTTCCATCTCAAGTTAGAGTCAGAACTCAATATTATTTGCAACTGTAGCACAAATGGTGGCTGGCTTCTTTGGGACAGAGGACAGTGTGTGTCTTCAGGAAAGGTCCAGCCATTCGTCCAAGTACTCTCAGATTCCATCAGATCCACTAGGGTGAGCTCCCTTCGTGTTAATTTAAAATCAGTAGATTCAGTATAATAATTACACTTGCAAAATACACATAACCTTTTCCTTATAAAGTAACATAGTAAAAGGAGTGACAGGTCATGTTCTGTTGGTTAAAATGAAGGTCCTGGTTTCTGGTCACGGCAGGAGGATGGAGTCCCGGGAGCGGGTAGCTAATTGGGGCTCCCTCCACTTGTGTCTTGCGTGCTTACAGCAGTTAAGATCATGTGGTAAGCATGTAGGAATCAGTGTGTATAAATAGATCCATACGAATATGAGCACATGAATAAAAGTCGTGGTGTTATAGATGACTGCTGATGGCAACACTTTTGTTGTGACTGCGAACCATAAAATGTTTAAGATTTGATTTGGAGAAGAATTAGGTGCATACGAGGACAAGTGGAACAAGGGAGCAAAGTGTGTGTAAGAAGACTTGATGATCCTGGCCAAGGGAACACATTTTCAAGGATGACACTAATTGATAAATTCAGTTTCTGTAAAATTAAATTTTTAGTAATGGGTGCCATAAACAAAATAAAAAGACATCAAGAGAAACCCTGAAGAATAAGATAGGAAAGATGAGGCATTTTCCATGCTCAGCATTCCTGACCATTGTCTGCTAATTAGAAGAACTTGGCAGACTTTAGATGACAAGAAGTAAATAATGGCTTTGAAGTGGAACGCTCCAGGTAAGTCCTGGAAGAGGTGGCTAGTACTTAGGCAATTTCATCATGTTAGAAATATATCCATGAGCACCCACTCTTCCCACTAGCATGGGATGGTAAATTCGGATGGGACTATCTCTAAAGCAGTCACATTGTTAAGTACATTTGAGTGTTCTATAAAAGCTTCCTCTTAATTTTCTGGAAAGATCACTTCCTTAAGCAAGATTATATTTTCCAAAATAAGATAATTTTTGTTGGCAGATTTTAAAGCAGGAACCTAGAATTTTAAACTAAAAATTTTCTTAGATATCAGTTATTTTATGAATATGATCCAAAGGCTGAATCCATCAGACTGACGGGGGAAAGGATTCAGATCGGGCAGATGGGAGATAAAACCTCAGCAGCTGTAAGCATTTTTAGAACACCTCTCATCACCATCCTTTTGCAGTACTAATTTATTATCTATACACTTATTTGTTAAAACATCTTCACAAACCTAAAACTTAGTCTTTAAATGAACCATATCCTGTGATTTTGCAGTGCTGCATGCATTCTAAGTATAGAATAATTTTACTTTCTCTGACAAACATGTACATGAGCCTCAGTACTGCAACAAGGAAATCGCACACTGCTTTTCATGATGCTTCTGGGTCTTCTGTTCTCTCTGCCTAGCAAACTGGCTGTGCACAGAGCCTGCTCTGGAGACTTCTCTGTCTTCTGCCCCATCCTTGGGGGCTGCCACTTTGTCTCAGGGTTTTTCCAAGCTGAAGTTTACTTGTCCAGTAACGAGTAGTCAGCCAACCTAAACCAATCGTAACGTCCCATACTGGCTCTATCTAACTCTGATTTGTCTGAAATTGATCCTGTCAGAGCCTATCAAAGGTTGAGAGCTTGACCAAAGACAGAAAATGTGTATCAATCTCTTCTTGGTGGTGAGCACTATCAGATAAGGAACTTATGCATGAAGGAATGAAAAAAGGAAAGAAGGAAAGAAGAGTAAGAGAAAAAGAAAGTTCTAACTATTCTACTACAGTGTTTCAAAGAACTTTTATAACTTCTCAACCACCTGGAACAAATTGTTATTAATATGTGCAGTACTAACAAGCAATTTTTGAAGATGGATATCTACCTAATAAAATAAATAAAACAAGTATTTGGGATTTTTAAAATCTTGCTTCAGCTTCAGCCTTCCCTCTGAAACTGTCTGCAGGATTCAAGGGTCACTCTGCAGCCGCCCATCCATCACTGACAGCTTTGCACACACCTGCATCCATGAACCCAGCACGGGGACTTTGGTGCCGATCCCTTCTCCACCGTGGTAGGGCTGTGCATACGTGCACCTACGCACCCACCATGGCAGCTGTGATGGCGGCCGCTGGCCTCGTCTTGTGATGTGCTCGCTCCAGGAGAGGCAGAGCCTTTGCCACGGTGCCCAGTGTCCAGGCAGATCTCTGAGTCAGGCAGATGAGTACGCTGATCCCAGGTGTGAGGCAGCCCAATGCCTCAGGTAGGGAGAAAGCAGACGGATGTGGTGAGCCAAATGTCTGTCTGCTTTGTAACTGTCCGTCTGTTACTCACAGGCACTTACAGCAGTGATGATTACAGAAATTATTCCAGTCTTTGAATATTTCATTCGAATTGTCTCCATTACTCTTGGGGTGATTTATTATATTTTATTTTTTGTTTGCTTTTCTTTTCCTACAATTTGGACTGTAATTATATGTAAAAATTAGAAGGGATTTTTAAGTAATATAATTCAATAACATTTCTCCAGAAGATGATTTATCTTTGGTATTTATTTTATTTAGAAAAATATTTTTTGTGGTTTTTTTATGGCTTTAGGTTAATCATCTTGATTCCTTTGTGCTGAAGTGCTAATTTGCCTAAAAATTTAAATCTGTATTGGAAAATAGTCTCAAATTTGATGTTTCTATCAACAGTCCTAAATACAACAAAGCAGTGCATCCTGAAAAGCATTTCTCACTTATTTAAAATCATTATTGTCATGGGGGCAGAGTTAATCTCCTCGTCAATCTTCTAAACAAAATTGGAACTTAAGTGATGTTCTTTTCACTCAGCAAATGCTAGTTGATTGATTATCGTGAGGTAGCAACAGTAAGAGGGATATAGTTTATAACCCAAATGATTGATTTATTTGAAGACGGATATTACATTAATATTATTGTTGTGTGCATTGCAAACGTTGAGAGTGGATTCAGGGAGGACTTCTTGGATAACGAAGGTATATTAAAGTTGATATTAAAGACATATAACTAGGAGATACTTAAATGCAAGGATAAGGGGAAAAAGTGCATTATAGACAGAAGGAGAGGGATTTAAAGGTCTATGGGAAGGGTCTTGGCCAGTGTGAGGACCTGGGTTGACTAAATGCTAATAGTGTAGTTAGTGTTTAAGGCAGAATGGTGTGGACTGCAGGAAAAGTATGACCATTGTACGAAGACACTAAGATGTTGATGGAGTGTAAAGGAAATAATGATATTTGTAATTTAATAATGAACCTTTCGATGGCGGGACATAGAATGGTCTGAAACAGAGAAGGACTTGTTAAGAGACAAGCTTGGGCCTCTGATAGAAGATAATATCTTGGACTAGATGGGAAAAGGATTCGAGAGCAGTGTAGAAGGTTGAACCACTAAGAAAAGAAAAGAGGAGCCAAAGATGGTTCCTGGTTTTTCCAGATGAGCAAGACACAGACCTGAATGAAAAGCAGATGTGCGTGTGTGGAAGATGACAGCCCAGGGGTGATGTGATGAGCTTCGGGTGTTGGGAAGCTGAGTCTAGTTGCCTGAAAGTTAGAGGGTTCAAATGAGGAAGATGAAAGACAAAATCTCAGCAGAAGCTAGCCTAAAAGATAATTGAATATTTTAGAGTGAAATGTACAATTCATTAAGCCTGTACCTGCCTCCAGATCCCCAGGGAGAATTATGAAGTCTCCAGAAATATCTACATTACCTCTGCCTCCTGTTAGACACAGTGCATAGCTTTGCTCTAATAGGAAAGATAATGTTATGAAATAATTTTCTCTTTTTATTTCTTATTTGGCACAGCCCAGATGCTGGACTTATAAAAGGATAAAATAAGTGAACAAATAATAAAATATAAAGTGCAAAGTTAGTAAGCTGAAGCTTCTGATATTATAAAATAAAAATATAAAATCATTATACAAATTTATATATGATATGGCAAGTGTTATTATTGGAAAAAATACATGATATGGCTCTGGATCTGTTTGAGAGTTGAGCTTATCTAGTACCCTTGATTTTAATCATGCAACATACAGATGGACTCTAGTAGCAACAGCTTATCAAGTCGCAGCCTGTTCTAGAATAGACTAATGTTTGTTTATGTGTCCTTCACAGAGGGCCTTGAAAAACCAGGAATACTATAAAAGTTCAACTGAAGAACACCACCACTTTAATCATTTTTCTTACTTGATATTGCTGTAGTTGTACATTTTTTCAAGTCATCCATTTTGCAAAATAAATGAGTTATAAAATGCTATTAATTATAAGTGATTTCCCTGAACTATTTTTAACCCATGAAAGCTGACTGAATTTTGGCAATGTTTTATTGCAGGTGACTACGTTGTCATGACTATCTATTTTGAGTTAAGTAGAAGAATGGGTTACTTCACTATTCAGACGTACATCCCCTGCATACTCACTGTGGTTTTATCCTGGGTGTCGTTTTGGATCAAAAAAGATGCTACGCCAGCAAGAACTGCATTAGGTAAATTTCCAAAAAGTCTTCCATTATTTTGTGTAGTTTTAATACAGAAGAATTCATGAAAACATCTTCAATTAAAGAGATGGTTGAAATGCGAGCAATCTAACTTGAGAGCTACTTAAACTATGTTTTAAATTTCTTTAAGTATTCAAGTGAGGTTGCTCTTTCTGACAGTGGACTTCCATGTGTGCTACTTAAATTAAGGTGACTTAGGAAATGGCAATAAGTCAATTGTATTAGCTGATACTAAGCTTTAAGGTTGATGTCATAGAAAAATGTTGCTATGCCTTGGAACCTGCCAACTCAAACAACTGATTATGTCAATGAAAGGAAACAGAACTTGCTGCAGGCCTTTGAGCATTGAAGACACAATCTTTGTAAAATATTCTCTCAAAAAAAATCTCTGCTGTGTACTACAATTTTGGCAGCAAACAAGAAAAATGACCATTCTTTTCAGAAGTAATCCACACATCTTGCTTGGTCTTTTCATGAGTTTTCTTGTGGTCCTCCTATTCCTCTTAACAAAACTCTAAATTGCAGTACTTTTAGAATTGTTCAAAAGCTTATTTCCGTTTTTAGTAAGAATTTTGCTTTACTTTCAATGTTTTATAACACCAATAATGATATGAGATTGATTAAAGATATTGTTTTCCCCAAAATATTTTCTTCAGGAAAGAACAATATACAATTTTGTTTGCACTACTTTTGCTGTGAGACCAGGGAGACACATATAAAGAATCATGTCATGCTGTCAGATAATGTTCCTAGGAGTGTGGAGGAACTTTATTAATGCAATCATATTTAATGAGACACTATGCCTAGAAATAAAGAGGTACTTTGCAGCATCTTTAAGTAGAGTTTGAACCAAGTCAGGACAAGATCAAGGACAACAGCTAGTAAAGTAGCTGTGATAGGAAAGCAATCAATATGCTATTTAAAATATAATGTAGTCCAGTGTAGTTTAAAATATAATGTATAATGTACAACACTAATCGTATAATGAAAATTATGGTACATTTCAAGAAGTAAGAAGACATTCCCCATGATAAAATGATAATAGAAAAAGATAACTTTGACATTAAATCATCAGACATAAAACTTTTAAAACAGATATTTTAAGTGTCCATGGCTTTAAAGAAAAATACAATCTTAATGAATCAGGAGATGAATTTTCTCAACAGAGAAAATACAGAGAAAAGATTTTAAATGAGATGTGCAGTATGTGAATTGAAAGAGTCAGTAACTGAGCTTCAGTTTGAAGATGGCAGGGGAAAATCCTTTGCAAATGTCAAGTAAATCACATAAAATACATCTAATACGAAGAGGGAAGGTGAAAATGAATAGGGTCTCAGGAAACTATATTATACAACGAATAATTATAACACAACTCTAATAACTGTTCCCAACATAAGAAGATAAAAAGAATGAGGCCAAAGGATTTTGAAGAAATAAAGCAAAAAGTATTCAAATTTATTAAAAACCACAAACCTATAAATTATAATAACTTAGTGAAATATAAGCAGGTGAAATACAAGGAAAATCATTTTAATCCAAGTGTGAGAAGCAAACAAACAAAAAATCTTGAGTGGAGGACCAAAAATATTGTTGATAGCCCATCACTCCTGTGCAAAAACGGAGGCCATGATATCACAAATTATTATCCTTAACCTACTGACATTTAAGGAAAACTTATCCACTCAAAATTCAATACCCCCCAAAATTACACATACTTCTAACATCTTGTTAGAATAAAGACATTTTTATAAAACAAAAATTGAGAGAATTATCACAGAAATCGGAAACCACAAAAAATATTTAACACAAGTTAATTAGCTCATGGAAATAAACCGGACAGAAAATTAAATATCAAGTACCAATATCTAGTCAATAAATGTTCTATTACAAAGAAAGGAAGCAAAGATACCTGTTTAATATATGTATGTATACATACAAGCTTACTAACAAAGTAGGAAAGAAATACTCCTAACACTTACAGACCTCATTTGTGTAACTGGTCACGCAGTTGTAGCTGGTATTTTTAACTACCTTCTTCCACTCCTCTGTCTGTGTCCCCGTAGCCTTCATCAAGCGCCTCAGCAGATTTTGTTTCTTTCCTTGGCAGTCATATCTTTATTCCTGAAGGTTCTGAGGCATTTAACATCCTGCCTGGATTGAATTGCTGGAAATTAATGAGACCAGGAGGGATTTTTCAGGAGGATTTTAATGGCACAGCATCCCAGACACTAGAAATGCTCAAAACCAGGCTGGGCCCCGAACCTAGGAGAGGTCCCCTTTAGTAAAATTTGTGACAACAGGCAAGTAAAGACACAGAAGTGAAACAAAGGCATCAGTCGCCCTAGCAGCGAACCCTCCCTTAACCTTGAAAGAAACATATGCTGTCATCTCAGGATGTGAGGGTACTGTGCAGCTCATTGATAACCCCATGTGTTAGTTTTGTTGGTGTTGGTGCCCAGGGTCGCCCCGCTAAGGGAGGAGATCATCACGAGAGAACCGCCTGGAGTCGCCCTTATCACTGAGGAAAGCACGGGACACAGCGGGAGAGCACAAGTCCACCTTCCTGAGGGAGCGGTGCCCGAGGAGTTGCTTGCCTGAGCCGGGAACATGTTACAAAGAGCGACAGAGGCTAAATTTCTCTCCAGAGTTCTGCTTTAGTAGTTTTCCATTAACCTTAATAATGGCATGGTGATATCAGGAGATGTCCTAATGGATCTCCTGCACTCCAGGAATATTTTTCCTTCTCTCCATTGTAAAGTACAGTCCAATTTTCTCTTGCTAGTCTGTGTCAGTGACCTTGCCAAACCACTAAGTCCCTTTTTAGCTGGCTGACTCAGAAGCATGATGAGTCTAAAATGACCAGAGGGAGGTCTTAGCTTCCGTTTCTGCAGAATCATCCTTGTGCTTCCTGGTGCAAGCCCTGCCGCCTCCAGAACTCAGACTTCTCAGAGAGCAGAGCGTAAGGCCAAGGGAACTGAAAGCAAAAATTGTGCTAGTGGGTCACGTGGTAATGGTGAGCTACATGCACACTTCTGCTCCTCGGTTTGTCATCCCCAGACACACCCAGCACTTTACTAGTCTGCTGGGTGAGTCTAACTCAGGATGACTTACCACAGTTAGGAATCACAGCCAAGGGCCGGGGAGTCAGCTCAGGAGCTTAAGCACTTGTCTAGTCAGCATGAGGTCATGAGTTTGATCCCCAGTACCAAAAAAAAAAAAAAAAATCACAACCAGAATTGAAGATTTGAAGATTTTAATATATATCTACAGCTGTCCTACTTTACTCTCAGGTTTGCTTTCTAGGATTTCAGCAACCTAGAGTTAACTGCAGTCTGAAAATATTAAATGAAAAATTCCAGAAATAAACAATTTGTAAGCTTTAATTTTCAGCCCCTTCTGAGCTGTGCAGTGAAACCATCCCATTTCATTTCACCAGAAGTGCGAGTCGTCCCCTTGTCCAGCGTATTACTGCTTTAAACAGTATGCACCCTCAGTCACGTGGCCCCGTCACGGTGAGCAGATCAGCTGTCACGATGTCGCAACACTTAACAAAGCCCTAACATGCCAAAGTAGTGGTGCTAGCAATGTGGATGTGCCAAAGAGAAGCCACAACGGGCTTCCTTTAAAAGGCAAATGTTACTAAGTAAAGAAGAAAGCTCGTATGCTGGGGTCGCGTTGTTTGTGTCATTCCCTCACCTCCTCTTGGCGCAAAGCTCCTCCTCACAGCGTCACGAGCAGAGGAAGGCTGAGCACTGCGCCGTGGGTAGTTAAGAGAGACTGAAAACAGTCACAGGGCTTATCACAGTGTATCGTTATAATTTTTCTATTATTTTTTCAATTTTTTATTGTGCTAACTTATAAAGCAAGGTTTATCATATGAAGTGTGCTCATAAAATATGATGAATACTTAATTTTTTTCAAAAAAAATCATTGCAGTAAAAGACACATCACCATTAAGCCCCCTAAAAATACTCCTCTTCAGTCTGGACACGCCTATCCCGCCGTTCCTGCCGCTTCTTGAGGCAGTTCTGGGAGTCGTTT
Organism: Dasyprocta punctata; assembly: GCA_004363535.1. Lineage (NCBI taxonomy): Eukaryota > Metazoa > Chordata > Mammalia > Rodentia > Dasyproctidae > Dasyprocta > Dasyprocta punctata. The sequence continues at coordinate 17,034 of RJWM01014597.1, read as the reverse complement.
TTCATGAGTGTCTGTGATTGCACTGCCAGGCTACCTTGATTCCTGAATCGATTGCAAGTATTTTCCTTCGTGGTCTTTTTGTCTTCAGGGAAGAACCTGAAGCACGTGGTGCCGTGTCCAGTGAATTAAGTAGTCGGGAACAACTTGTAATGCTTTCCTGCCTTTCCACTGGCTGGCACTCAGCAGCAGCACTAGTCACATTTTTTGTCACCTCATAAAGACATCTGTAGCTATGTATATAAGGGAAAAGCGTGGCATGTGTGGGGCCTGGTACCATCCGCAGTTTCAGGCACTCACAAGAGTCCCAGAAGACAACCCGCATGTGTAAGGGGCACCACACCAATAGCGCACACACGAAGTATCAGTAGAAACATAGAGGATCTGAAGAACATCGCTTGTGTCCCTTTTGGCATTATGGAGCCCTATACACAAAAAATACATCGCATAAACTTACTTCAGCTACCTACAACCATGCACACAAAATGATATTTTTGCATAGATCAAAAGATAGAGTGATAAGGCTAAAACTGTGAGATTACTAGAAAAAAACTTAGAACTCTTAATAGTGGGTTAAATAAAGATTTCTGACACCAGAAACCAAGATGTTTGATGAAGAAAATTAAATCATTTATGACATAAAAATAGACATGAACAAATAAATATTGCATATTATTGAACACATGCAACATCATGAAGACTTGTTGGTTGTATATGATAAAAGTATCTTCTCCAGTGTATGGCTTCACCCTGCCTTTTGTAAAAAGTGTGTTTTGTGCACAAAAATTTTAATTTTATGTGCGTATTTTTGCAATAATGGGTTCTGGCTTAAATATGTTGTAAGTCTGTATAGATACTATAAAATTTTGCTTTATAATAACTTCTAGTCCCTTAAAATAATGCCCGGAACATCCAAGATACAGTCAAGTATCATTCAGCATACAAGAAAAGATGGCAATATTTACATGACACAAATGCTAAAATTGTTCAGTCAAGATTTTAAAGTAGCAGCATAAATGTTCTTCAGTGAACAATTACGAACATACTTGAACCAAATGGAAAAAATAAAAGGCTCACAGTAAAGAGGTAGAAGATATAGCAAACCCATTGCAAATTTTAGAACTGAAAAATAAAACATCCCCCCCAAAATTGCTCAGCAACAGAATAGAGAAAATCGGGAAATAATCAGTGAAGTTAAATATAGGACAAGAAAAATTACTCAATCTGAGCAACAGAGAATTGACTAAAAAAAATTAATAACTGAGTTGATAGCTGTGAGATGGGAAGCAACGATCCAACCCTGGGTCATTGAGATTCCAGAAGAAGAAAGTGATTCTGCAAAGCTATTCAAAGATATAGTGGCTAAAAATGTCTCAAAATTACCAAAAGACATAAATTCACATGTTCAAGAAGCTAAGCATGTAGGGTGTGATGGTGCAGACCTGTATCCCCTGAACTCTTGGCAGCTTTGTTCCTCAATTCCCTGTGCTTCCCCATGGAGGGAGACGCAGCCACAGGCTAAGGGTCCCTGGAGAGCACCCCGCTTGCCATGTAGCTGAGAGACTGCACTGAATTAAGAATTCTCCATGCAGTTTTTTCTCAGCGTGGTACAGTCTCTAGGTGTGCGTCAGGGTGGGGGAGACAGGCGGATGCAGGCCAGGGGTGAGGCCTGGCAACGAAACCTTTGGGAAGTACAGGCGAGCAGCCTCATCAGCACAGAAATCCATGCTTCAAACTCTGCTGAGGTGTGACACGTTCAATCCATTTCTAAGTTAAATTGGATATTTATTATGAGGGCTTTTCTTGTAAACATATACCTTGCATCAGTAAATAATTTTCCAGTTTACACAGCATTTCTACATGAAGGCCTGGCATTCAAGAGAGTGACTATAAAAACTGATTCGCAGAAGGGGAATGACTTCCCATGACAAATGCTGAGAAGGCCCAGAGAGGGAGGGGAGGGCCTGGGCTCGCAGCGGGGGATCCTCTGCCTGGCTGTGCTGTTCACCCAGTGGCTGAGGTCACTCTCCGCCTGGCCCTGGCAGGACCACGGCGGGCAGTGTAGGGAGGAAGCCGTGGAGGGCGATGCTGTAGCCGAGGTGGGAAGTAATGCTGCTCACCGTCACGTGGACCTGACCTCTGATTAGTACTGTGATGGGGTGGTAGCACCCAGATGCCTGTGATTCTAGCCTGTCCCATCCAGTGGCTCTAGCGTGTCTGGTCTCCCAGGGAATTCATCCTGGGGAGAGTTAGCCTTGTCTTGTGTTGGTCACGTGTCTTCATTTTGTTTTCCTTATTCTCCACAGCCTTTTCTCATTCATCTTCCTTCTGAGTTAGTCATCTTCAGTGTTGACCAGCATGACATAGTCAAAATCAAATCAATATTGATTACCAATAGTACCATGGCTAAATTGATTACCAACTGTCATTCAAAGCAAAAAAAAAATTCGCTTAGATGCCCAAAGTGTGTTGACTGCTATGCTGGGTAACAAAGATGAGCAAGATCCAGTTTTGCTTTTAAAATCACAGAATCTCTAAGCTCTAGTATTGTTTTTAAAGATCGCACTATCTGTTCACGGAGACAAACATGGAAAGACAGATGCAGTGTTCGGTCATGAGGCGAAACACAAGAGGGAGACGCACGGGAGTTAAGGGATCGCACAGAAGGGAGACGCTCACGTTGTCAGTTCTGTCTGCGGTGATGTCAGGAGAGCAGCTCAGAAAGGGCAGTGCTGGAGCTGGGGCCAGAACAGTGGAGGGTTACGCACTGGGAGGACGGGCGGAGCCGGGGAGAAAGCAGGCTTATCTGGGGCAGAACTGCAAGAGACGGGGAATAGTGCACAGCACATGCGAGGACTGCAAGCCGTATCTTCATTTTAAAAATACTTACAAGACAGAATGGTGAACAACGAGTGACTACAAAGGGACCACTTAGATACAGCGGCACCTTCATCTATGACAGTTACGTCTTCACAAACCGGCATAAATTGAAAATGTCTTAAAACAAAATGCCCCTCGTGCTGGGTGTGGTGGCGCACGCCTTTAATCCCAGCACTTGGGAGGCTGAGGTACGAGGAGCGTTGTGAGTTCGAGGCTGGCTTGGGCTACAACAGGAGTGCAAAGCCAGCCCTGAGCTATATAGTGCGAACCTGCCTCAAAAAACTAGGGCTGGGAGTTTGGCTCAGTGGCTTAAGCGCCTGTCTGGCAGGTGCAAGGCTGTGAGTTCGATCCCCAGTGCCACCAAAAAAAAAAAAAAAAACTGCCCCTCATATACCTGCCCTGCAGAACTTCTAGCCCAGCCTCACAATGCACTGGACAGCGTCATTCACTTCCTCCTGATGATCATGGGCTGATGGGCAGCTAAGGCTCCCTGCCGCCACTCAGCATTGAGAGAGACTCACTAACCCAGAAAAATCCCCAAACTCAGAATTCAGCGTGTAGTTTCTGCTGAAAGCATATTGATTTCACATCACTAAAGAAGAAAAATCTTAAGTTGAACAGGGAATGTTAGCACCTCACTATTATTTTAAACACTAGTATAAGAAATTTTTTCAAAGCCTTGCTTACAGATCTTATAGACATTAAAATTAAAAGTAACCGCCAGGCTGGTGGTATGTCCATGTAACCCCTGAGAAAGGAGGATGGCCAGGAGTTCCAGGCCGGCCTGGACTACACGGCAAGGCCCTGTCTCAAAAAAACAAAAAGTTAAGTTAAATTTAAAACTAACTGTTCAAAGGAGTCCCGCCCACGTGCCGTGGTAGAGAAGGGGGCTTGTTGGTGGTTTGGTCGTGTTCCATGGTGGCTGTCCCCTGCGCAGGTATCACCACGGTGCTCACCATGACCACGCTCAGCACCATTGCCAGGAATTCCCTGCCACGTGTGTCCTACGTGACTGCCATGGACCTCTTTGTGACCGTGTGCTTCTTGTTCGTCTTTGCCGCTCTGATGGAATACGCCACCCTCAACTACTACTCGAGCTGCAGAAAACCAACCACGACAAAGAAAAAAACATCGGTGAGTGCCAAAGTCAGCAAAGGTTCCCTGGAAAGTAGTGGGGGGGGGTTCATTTAAAATAAATGCATGTTCAAATTGATTTTCCCTAGATATCTTACAATATATGATATAAATAACTCAACTAGACTTTCAAAAACTGGGCTGTGTTTCTGCAGATGTGCATATGATCCTCACTATCTCTCCAGCACCAGCGTCTGTGGCTTGGGTTGGTTTAAGAGTACCTGAAAGATCACTTCTTAACTGAAATGTCCTGGGGTAGATCCCACAGCAGCTTTCTAATTCCTTGTCTTTTCTTGCAGCTGTTACATCCAGAGTCTTCAAGATGGATTCCTGAGCGCATAAGCCTGCAAACACCCTCCGTATGTATAGCCCTGGCAGTGCCAGTATTCCTGAGAACTTATCCTAAACTAAGATTGCATGAGAAAGATATGTTCCTGTTTAGGTATGCAGGAATTAAAGACACTTACAGTCCCTTCAGAAGTATGTTTCTGACTACTTTAAGAAAAACCAAGTTGGAACATTCGCAAAATATAGGAGAAAATTACTCATAATCCTTCTGCACAGAGATTAGTGTATAGCCTACATATACATATTTCTAAGTTTTTTCTAGGCATTCAAGTAATATATACTCATGCGTTGAAAAAAACTAAACTGTCATCTATGTATTTCTCTCTGGCCTCTGGGATAACTAAAGAAATGTACTTGGGTTTCTGTGTCATCGATATTCTATAGGATCATTTTAGTGATGGAATTACGTGTTCATGCTGAATGCATAGGCAATTGTGGCTGGATACTGGGCTTATCCAAAATGTTTCACAGATATATTCATTTTTACTGTGGCCACTTTGCATGTCCCTGTGGCAGTTTGCCTAGTTATAAACTCCTAGAACAGAGTGAGTGGGCTACAGAGGTTGTGTGGTCCTTGCCAATGGCAGCCCGGCACCCCCCGCACCCCCCGCATCCCCCAGTCCCCGACTGCACTGAGAACTCTCTGGCCTTGGGTTTAGTGACAGGCAGAGCGCACACCTGTGAATTTTTCTTGATGTGTTTGATTATTGTTAACGTTTAATACTTTCACTTGTTTATTTCTGATTTATATTTCTATTTTTGTGAGCTGTTTTCTAGCATTTTTAAAGTTTTATTAGCATTGTAAAGTAGCAATGTGTGTGTTATTCATATTATTTATCATTTCATATTACATCTTACAGAGCATCTCTAGTTTCTACCATCATATATGGAATATATTGGGCATATTACCTTGTTGTTGTGTGCATTCCCTGTGTCATAGGCGGTAACGCTGTTGTCATTTCTTTTCTGCGCACCTCGTTTTAAGCTTCACATCACCAAGTCCACGGCCTTTTCTGTCGTGGCTCTGCCTCTCACTTCCTGCTGGGGAGGTCCTCCCCTCCTCTCAGTGCTGTAGCATTCTTCACGGTTTGTCTAGTGTATCAACTCATGCTATGCTCACAGCACCTGAGATTTTAGGTTTAAGGTAAGAATGTAATCTTAAAGAAAAATTGAGAAATAGATCTTTAAATCACAGATAGGAATTGCCACTTCTCTCATACAACAAGTTTCGTATGTAATTATGGGTTTTGTTCTTTATACAGACCAATTCGCTAATTATGATGAATATTTTATGCCCACCCATACATCACAAGTGATCTTCTGGTGGTTAATCAGTGCTGTGTGCCATGCGTTTCGGCCTGTTTTACAAGCAGACTCTAGTCATCTGTCCACCACAGTGTGTACCGTGGTACCTGACAGAAGGGCAGTAGGAAAGCCAGCTTGATAGCTGCGGGAAGCCAGCAGTGCACCCGGACGGCATCAGATGGAAAGACAGACAGGAAGGGACTGCCGGATAAGGGACGCAAATTGGAACTAATAGCCTCAGGCCAAGAGCACTTTTGCCCATAACGCCAGTGAGCCTGGAGTTGTAGAAATGACGTTGCCTAAAGAAAGGAAAATATCTTCCAACACAGAGAAAAAAATTCTCCAAAGCTAGAAAAAAAATTAAAGTTTAATGATCTTGAAGAAAGTGCAAAGAAAAACAATTCACAGACAAAGGATGCCAGGCTAGGTGAGAAAACACAATCAGAGACGTTCAGCCAGAGATGGAGTATGGTGTAGCACCCACACACACACCTAAAAAAGAAGCTTGCCAACCGATGGGTGAGAATTGCCGCCCTTTCAACCCTTCCTCTAGTTCCTTACCAACAACAGCAACAGAGAAGCAGCAAAAACAGCTTCCCAGGAAGGGGCGGGGCGGAGCCTGGCTCCACAACCACAGGCGTGTCTTGGGGAAGCTGTTCCTGCCACTCTAACACAAAATTAAAGTATGTGGCATAAGTCCAGGAAGCAGCAAGTGCTCCGGGGAGGTTGCGCAGTGTCATTACACACATCAGTGAGGGAGGAGTCGGGGGCCAGCTTGGCCAGAGATGATTTGGGGGAAGCGTTCATTAAGATCTCTATCTTGCACATAGTCTGAAATATTAATGAAAATGGCCGGGATTCCTTCCTATAAAAAGTACTTAAACAGCATAACGTATAGCTGTGGAGCTGTTTAAGTTCCTATGCTAACTTTTATTTCAGTCCCATAAAATGGAACTCATTTCATTTCAAACCACTAAGCTTTTAAAACATAGAGCTCCCTTGAATATGCTATTTTATTGTTTCAGTGGCCGTGGGCTTTTAGTTCCCTAGATGAAGAAGCGGACTTTCTCTGGCTGCCAGGAATTTTATTGTTGCTTTGCCTGCAGCCTCCTGAAGTCGTCCTTTAAATCGCTAGAGACTTGTCCCCACCCGGCAGGGCCCTCTCTTGCTCAGTCTGATCCTCATCGTCTCCCAGGACTGCCCTGCCCGTCAGGACTGTCCAGTGTCACAGTTCACTCTGTAGCAGGGACTGCCCAGCTCCCGGGTTGAAGACAGGGGTGGGTGAACATCTGGCTGAGGACGCCAATGCACGCATGAAGGAAAACTTCTAATGTGATCATTAGCTCAGAAAGGCCATTTTCCTAACGGATGCTTATGAAAGATGTAAGATTCTTCAAATGCATTGGGCTGGAGGCAGAGATCACCCCAACTGGTGATTTCAATCCACTCATTTTTAAGATTCATTAATGTAGAGGAGCCTCGTTCTTCTTAGAGTTTCAGGGACAGCCAGACTTCATTTCTGCTCATTCCCAAGGTTTGCGGAGAGAAGGAGACAGCAGACGGTGACACCCCTCCTGTCACAGGATGAGTGGCCACACTCGTGAGGAGTAGGCAGGGCCGGGGAGGGCCCACCTGGTCCATAGCATCTTCCTTCGGGTCAGGAATCACACGTGTTTTTCCCTCATACAAGGCTGCACCACAGGGCTAAGAGCAGTGACTTTGGGTGCTGGACATTTCTGCCTCCCCGCCCTGATTTACAACTCCACATAGCCGTGAACATAGTCAAATCAAGATCCAAAAAGAGAAGGTAAAGCAATCATGTCCCATTCCCCTGCAATAGTAGTTTTGGGCAAAACAGGAGGAGATCTTCACGAGGCTTCCTGACAGTTCTGAGGGGCCTCTTTCCCAGAACCGTCCAGGCCAGGGCAGAGGAACAGCCCAGTCACCCCTGAAGTGGGAATCAGTGTCCACCTCTCCTCGGATGTTGGATTCCAGGTTTCCGTGGGTCTGCCTGTCCCATTCGGTCAGCATGAGTGAAACTAAAGCAGACAGGCAAATAGGCTTTTCCACACTTTCCTGTTATTCAGTCGGATTTAAGAGTGTAACCTCTTAACAGAGCTCAATCTAATACATAAGTCATAGTTATCTGGAAGAACTTGGCCAATTGTCTGAAGAATTGATGAGCCTAAGACAGGTCTCAAGGTTAAAAATGGCCCCTCGTTTGAGTGAGTCGTTCTGTCTCCTTTCCCTGCCACACATTGGTTTTCCCACACCACGAAGACAGCTTAGGGAGCCAGAAAGCAAGCACTGCAGTCCCACACATTGGAGGGCACTTCTCCTGAGATGAAGAGCTACGTCCCGCTGGCCCATACTGAAAGCTGTCTTTTTTACCTGAACTACATCAAACAGAATATTTCCTCATCATTCCTATGCACTATATTTTTAGTACATATGAATTTTAAAAATACCATGTTTGTTCTTCCATAACTTAATGTATATACTTCTTCACATTTTAGAGTAAATATTTGATATGTACATGTTTGTTACAAACCAAAAGAAAAGTAGGAAGAATAGAGATCTGAAATAGCTAGTACATATTTGAAAATATGCCCAGCTTCCTTCACTTGTATAATATAACCTGGGAAATACAAGTTTTGGAGTTGCAGCGAGGGGCTCCTTGCTCTGAAGTTGCCCACACGGAAGGTCTGCGTCTGACCTGCACTGCAGAGGCGTGGGGTGCGTGCACCTGTCCATCCCCTTCCTCCACTGCAGATGACGTAGACGCCCACTGCTTACTGTATCTTGGACTGTTTTCAATGTGTTTCCTGATGATTTTTGTGCTATTCTTGTTGCCTGCAGAACTATTCTCTCCTTGATATGAGGCCACCACCACCTGCAATGATCTCTTTAAATAATTCGGTGTACTGGCAAGAGTTTGAAGACACCTGTGTCTATGAGTGTTTGGATGGCAAAGACTGTCAGAGCTTCTTCTGCTGCTATGAAGAATGCAAATCAGGATCTTGGAGAAAGGGGCGGATTCACATAGACATCTCAGAACTGGACTCATACTCGCGGGTCTTCTTTCCCACCTCATTTCTGCTCTTTAACTTGGTCTACTGGGTTGGATACTTGTATCTCTAAGTGCTGCCCTTAGTGATGAGTGAAAAGCGCTTGGTTCACATTCTTTACCTTCTGTCATCCCCAAGACTAGTAGTGATCAAAATTGGAGTCTCAAAAAAAGAACACTGCTTGGTTTATCTTCAGTTATGAATTACCTTTCAGCATCACAGGATGTATCTGGAAAATATTCCTAATATGTATTACACACACACGCACATTAATTGAACTTTAAAGTGGTATTCTTGCTAATCCTATTGAATCTGTAGCTTGGTAATATTTATCAGGTTGGAATGGTTTTCAGTACTGGAAACAGTTGCTAATTAGCTTTGCAAAGAAATCTGTAAAACAGGCAAGCAAATAATCTGAGAAATTCTGTTGGGGCCCTCCCCGTTACGTGTCTTTCCTTCACACCCTTGGCAGCAGCGCCCACCTGCACGAACCACTCCTGACTCACACTGCCTCTGCCCTGTGCACAAGGCGCTGAGTTCCGGTGCCACCTGCAGTGAGCCTTGGTGTCCGTTTCTTCTTCTGCACCAATATTTGCTAGGGCCTTCCTTGCCCCAAAACCTCACCCTAGGTCTGGGAAGAGTGTGCATGTGTCTCCAAGTTTCTACTACAGGAAAAAGTTCTAATATTGCTAAAGTCAAAGATACTGATTATCCGTGAACACTGGGAGGAGGTAACTACCTTACTCCAGACCACTCAACAGTCAGCAGCATTTGAATGCTGGGTTCCTGGATTAGTTCAACTTTAATTCAACATTTCCTCTTAAGAGTTACATTTTACTAGATCAAAACTCAACCCCGAAGTATGTGTCTAGCTTATGTTATTATGGTTCAATAATTGATTTCATCTGGAAAAGAGAGATACAACATGCACAAGCCTTTGCTTTGAGAAATCATATTCCAGAATATGAAAGAAATGCAGGTAGAATTTCATATTTTTCTTAATAAATATTAATTTTCAAGTTAAACCAATTTTAGATGCAGACAATAGGTAATGGCTATCACCAGTTACACATTTTGATGAGCAGAAATCATTTTGTACTAGCAAATTCCCAAAGAAAAAAAATTCCCCAATCACTATACTTTGATATTTTTATAATACAAATCCAATTCGCTTCATAATATTAGTTCTTTGTTATAACTAGAGGTGAAACATACTTCACATGACTCTTTTGAAGCTTCTATTCAGCAGTAGGGAGGGAGAATGTCCTACCAGTTAGTTAATAATGGTTTTGGCATTATTAAGAGTTTAGTATTAGCATCTCTTTGCTTCCCAGTTTTCTCACACAGAAAACCAAATTGGTTATATTGAAAACCATTCAATTGTCTGTTGTACATACTAATATTATAAAATAAGTGAAACGTAGCTGGGGATTTAGCTCAGTGGCATAAGCATCTGCCTGGTAGGTGTGAGGTTGTGAGTTCAATCCCCAGTACCAAAGAAGTTTAAAAAAAAAAAAAAGTAAAATGTTATGCAGAGAAAGTGTATAAAAGTGCTGATTCAAACAATTTATTGGAGGTCTACCAGAGAAGGAGATGAGAGTGGAAGAGTCCAGAGAAACTGAAATTAAATAGATCTGTTTATTCTTAACATTTTAACATTGTTGTATGTCAAGTGAATGTGAAAATATTGGTTCACCACTAGCCAATTTTTAAGGATCAGGTTTACAGTGTGACACATCCAATCTCCTTGTTTTTCTTCTTGTCAACTATGTCTTTTGGTTTGGTAGTTGCTATACAAGCCACAAGCCAATTGGGTATACTTAACAAATTCAATTTAAAAAATAGCATAATACCTATAGAGAAATAGGTTGAAAAATAATGGCTTCAGTGAAATGTCTCCTCCGCTGGAGAGCTCCCAGTCTGGTATCCTAGTCTGTCCCTCAAGCATGATGGCCTGGCCCACCCGTGGCAGACCTCCTCTGAGGTCCCACGGGAAGGAACCCCTGTGACACCATGCAGAGCACCACACAGAGAGGCCAGGTGGCACAGACAGTTTCCAGCATGGGACATTTATCACTTATAATTTATGAGGAATTTTAACTTGTTACATTTTAAAAGAAATTCTAGAAAAAAATCTTCTAGTAAAATTCTGCTTGAGAAGAAAATACAAGCATTTTTATAGCATAGATTTGGTTGCATGTTACCTTAAAAACAATTCTACAGATGCCTCTTCTTTCAGAACTTCTCAGTATTTGAATGTCACTAACAATTCTCATGCAACTTTAGGAAAGGATGTATAGAAAGAGATGCACCAAGAGCCTCTGTTTTTTATAACCAGCCTCTTTCTTCCTGACCTCAGCCATCCTCTTGGTGAAAACAGTTATTCATGGTGTCTGACATGAAGGAAAGCCTTTATCTCAAGAAGTATAAGAGATGTTCACTTGACAAAGAATAAAATAGATTCCTGCCTATTTAGCAATCTACCCACCACAAAGTCTGAGTAAAAAGAACCAGAACCCCCAAGAGCATGCCAATGCCTGTTTGTCTGCATAATTTATGTCCTCCCCATCCATCTCGACCCCTGAGATGAATCTGTTCCATCCACAATACAGGAGAGACACATGTATCTTGCTCAGGTGCAGAACTCAGGGGCTTTGAAAGCATGTTCCTGTTTCCTTTCTGGAGGAGGAGGGAGAAAGGACGGGGCAAAGAGTGCAGGAGATGCATCCCCTTGCACTGACAGCGCTCCTTGCCAGGGCACTTGATCGGGGGGACATGTGTGGGCACGCAGGCCCGAGGCTCTTCCACACAGCTTGGTCCAGCTTGCTTTGCATGCAGAGTCGGGGATTCTTGGGGTGGAAGATGTCTGAGGGATCTGCATTCAAAGGTGCTACTGTGTTCCTTGCTTTCAGAAATACTCTCAATCAAGGAGATGATGGCTCCATGTTTGGGTAAAGATGCCAAATTTTTGAACACTGTGGATCATTCTTAAAACTGTGACTGTCTCTCTTTTAAACTTCATCCTGGGTGAGGGGGAAGAGAAAAACTGAAAAGGCGTCTGACACATTAGTGGAATTTAGAGGAAAACTCTAGGTTCCTCAGAGCCTAGAAAGTTTCAGTACCACCAATCAGAACAAAGACTCCCCAGATGCTGAAAAAGAAAGACAAGGTTACTATCAGTCACTCTTAACCCAGCCAATACTGCCCCTGATATGCCCAAAATATGCCTTAAAAAAAAGCTCAAACACGTGTCTTGTAAGATTTTCCATTTCCTGCAATCAGCTCTTTCACTTATGTATAGAGACAGGATTTCATCTCTTTATATGATAAACGGTATTATCCTTAATTTTACATCAAATCAGTTAAGTACAGAATTTTTGTGGATTTTTTGATTAAAGAAATGCTTGTCCTCAGTGGCAAAGCTTTTTCATGATATATCTGGGGAGCTGGGTCCAATCTGGAGCTAAGTCACCTAGTCCTTGAGATGGGGATATGAGCGGACACAGAATCTTCACGCTGAATAATTCTCCTGGCAATTGTTTGCTGCAGTGTACGGAAGGCTCTAGACACAGTGTCCTGCAGCTCTGCAAAATGTCACGAGGGGAAGTCACCTGTTTTTACATTAACTAATGCTTGCCACAACCAGGAAGCAACGCCGCCTCCTTCCAAAGGGCTAGAACACAAAACAAAGCCTCTCTTTCCTTGGTTATGTTTATCTAGCTGCCAAACTGAAATTTTTTTGTGATTTCCTTAAAGACCTGAAGAATTAACAACTGGTCTCCACCATCACACTTACCATTCTGCAGGTTAGTTCAGTGCTTCTGAGCACCAACCCCTTTGCATTCACTCCGATCTGACAGCTGTTTGAGTGCTTTTTCTGAAAGTTACTGTATACATCATAAGATTGTACCTTCAATTTCTAGTTAAAAATGCTGAATTGCTGGAGATAAAACTTTATGTAAAGAAATATGCATTGAACCATCGAACTCCATTATACTGATAAACTGCCCATTTGGGTTTTAGAACACAATCCCTTTAAAAAATATCCAGAAAGGTGTCTGGAATTACTAGAAGACAGATTAGGACTACATACTAAATGTTCAATTCACAACTTTTTGCTGTGCCCACTTCAAACTGAGGAAGTGTGTCATCTGTATGTATTTCCTTTTCTCAGTTTGACCCATCAGAAACATTCAGGCCTGAAGAGGTAGCAGGAGCTCCACATTTGTGTTCTGCATATGATAACATCCAAAGAAGTGAAAAATAACAAGTGACCTGTCTAATCTATTATTGAATTTAACTTTTATTATAAAAATAGATTTCTTTCATTATAGGGAGAAAAAACTGTATGTCCCAGGATGCTATATTTTGCTCTTTTCACAATATTCAGAATTTCTTTTTTGTTTCTCTTAAGAAAACACAGTCTGCCCTGTGAATCTGCAGGTTCCAAAGCTATGATTGAAACCAACAAAGAGTGGGAAGTTTTTTTTTTTTCTTTAAATTGATCCTGTACTGAGCATGTACAGACTTTTCCCCTTGCCATTTCTGACTAAATGACTATTAGCGCAGCATTTACATATGTTAGGTATTGTAAGTCATATGAAGATGATAAAGTACTAGAAAGATTGTGTAGGTTCTGTGCAAACACTGCACCATTTTTATTACAGGGCCAGAGTATCCATGGCTTCTACTCTCCGCAGTCCTCCTGGAACGAATCCCCTGCAGACTTTGAGGGAAAACTGTAATATTTACATTTCTTGTGACAGCCTTAGACCCAGATTGCTCCTGTTGCCTCACTAATTGAAGTTCCTTCAGGAGTCTGTAGCTTGGTTATTTCAATCCCCAAGATACCAGACTTCTCAAAATTACAATTTTGCCATTAACCACTTTTTCACAAAAAGATTAAAGTCCTAATTTGCCATCAAAAATTTTTCCAATGCACATCGATTTTTAGAGTAAACTCCCAGCTCACCTGTGGGAAGAAAATCTCTGGACATTTTAATGTCACTTTATAGACACTGCAGTGGTCAAAATGGCCAGTGACAGGACTGGGCCTGTAAGGCAAGGGGAGAGGCCGCTGAAGACAGGCTGAGCTTCCAGGCTGAAGGCTGGTTCCCTGGGCACCACAGACAAGTTGTTCCAACAAGGTCTTCTGGGATGGCTGGGATAGACCATCAAGAGGTTCCCATCTTAATAGAATTCTTAATCGGCAGGAAAATCGGCCTCTGCCTGGCTGGAGTACCATCTTGGAAGCTGAAGTTTGTTTCTAGTCTCAGGAGATCTGTGGGAAAGGAGAGTGTGTGGCTTTGGATTTCTAAACGATTTAATGCAACCATCTTCAGTACAAAATCTTCACCCACTGCCAAAGCCTGAGTTTCAGGAATAAAAGATGAGTGCTTTGATTTGGCTAGTATGGATTATAACAGATTTTTGTCGAATATTGTTCATGTTTAGCACAGGGAGGTTGTTTTGATCACTGATAGAAGGTTCCCCAACACACAGAACACTTTGGTAGAGAGATCAGAGCACTAAAACCTTTGTTCAGGTTCAGCAGTCCTCTCAGCCATCAGGTCACTGTCACAGCGACTGGGCTCTCGCGTTTCTGGGGCGGGAAGCTGGGAAGATACAGACAGGGTTTTTAAAAACAGCATTCTTAACTGATTTTTGATGCAACCAAAAGATAAATCATATGGTGGAAAATCCATATGCCTTGCTGACTGAAATTTCAAGTTTTCAGCCAGATGTGGCAGATTTTTTAATGAAATAAACTGCTACATCACCATCATCTTCAACACTGTTGTTTTTGTTTTGCTTGTTTTGTTGTCTTTTTTGAGACAGGCTTGTGGCACCACACCCAGCGTCCTCATCATTCTTCTCTGTGTCCCTTCTTACCCTTAACTATTGATTCAACGCAAGGTTTAATGTTTCCTCCAAGCTACAACAAACATCCAAGAAAAAGATGGGAAAGCCTTATTTCAGTTTAAATACGAAATAGATCACAATCCAAATTTTTGCTTGCCTAAAACACGTTTAGATCTGCTTCTTTCTCAAAATCCCTGTCTACTCTGCCTCAAGCAGAACTTGAAATCATTACATCCCACCAAATTTTGGTTTCTTGGTAACTTTCATCCTCTTCATTATACCTCAATGGCTTTTTCATTCCTTTCTTAGAAACAGCACCAGAGTTAACTTAGAACTATCTTTTCCCTACAATGAATTGCATCTTTGGAAAGCAAATTTTATTACCCAAAAGAACAATCATTATGCTGCTTTTCATATCATTTGGTTCTAGGCTTTAGTTCCCAGTGATTTATCCTGGCTTTTTTAGTTTGAATAGAAATAGACACTGAATAATATGTATTAGTGAAGTTTATAGTGTTTACTATTATATTATCTGAGTTTAGAACAACTATTTTATTAAAACATTCTGAGAGATACTTTCAATTATTCTGGACCTTTACAATGGCTAATTTTGTGCTAGTGAAAAATGTTTACACGCTACTATGTTTGTACAATTACATATTTTTCTTTACAGACAGCTCCAGACTGAGCAAAAGGTTTACTTTTCATGTGTGTGTACCTACTAAGGATTCTCAGAGAGTGATGATGTTCAGGGATGGGGGTCTGTATCTGGACTGGATCAAGGAGCCATCTTATGTTTACATGCAGTGACGTGCGCATTTGTGTATGTATGTACAGTGGTAAAACTGGATAACTTATTAATGTGTGTACTGCTCTACCCATCACCCCAAATTTAGCTGAAACAAGTAGAAAGGAGCACAGTTTCCTAGTGATAAAATATTAGCTTATTAAGCCTCTGATTAAGGCAAAAAGAAGGAAGGGAGAGAGAGGGAGAAAGAGATAGAAAACGTGACAATCTTTACATTTTCTGAAAACGTGGGATCACATTCTTTGTTCAGGAAAAAAAAAAATCAGTCAGTCTGGAACCCAAACAAGCCTGCCTTGTTTGGAGCACACTGTGGCATCATTGTTTTCCTTTGGGTCCCATCTGAGCGAGTCCTTGTTCATCTGCTCATGGCGATGAGGTGACCCGAGAGCCGGAAGCGCTGTAGTTCCTTCCCGCGGTCCCGATGGCAAGCGGCCGGCCCTTCCTTGCTGGGAACCGGGTCCGCAGCCGCAGGGGCAGCGGCAGACCGGACTTGCGTCTTGGGTGTGCAAGAGCCAGCCCCATGAGCCCCGGGGCCCCTCTCCCGTGCAGCCTCAGCGGGCCCAGGGACGCCAGGCGGAAGGGGCGGCAGAGAGGCGCGGCGCCCCAAGTGGGCGAGGCGAGGAGTCCAGAGATTTGGAATCAGCTCTGGGCCCAGGCCTCAGGCTTCAGCCTGCAAAGCCCCTGTCGTCCCGGGGACACAGGAGACCTGGCTCCTGGAGAAGCGAGGGCGCCCTGCGCCCCTTGTGCCTTGGCGACACGGGCGGTAGCGCCCGGCTTCGCGCATCCCGTCCCCGCGCCCTGGGGTGGCGCCTGCCCGGAGCCAGCTGGGCCTGCGGCCGGGTCGCCCTTTGTATTTGTATTCGGATTCCTACGTTTGTACTTCTAATACAATAAATGCACATGTTGTCAGAAACCCTGAGCGAGCCCTTCTTTCTGGCTTGGGCGCGGGCTAGGTCAAGGCGGGCGTTCTGAGAGCCCTTCTTGTGTGGAAGGGTACAGCGCCAACCGCCCTCTCGCGTGCTCACCTCTGGGTCCCCACGCAGGCACAGTCCGAACTGAGTCCTGCGAAAGGTCACAAGTGGGCTCCTGCCTCGACGCCTGCTAAATCCTGCAAAGAGACCTTCAGCCCACCCGTGGGAGGCAGGAGCCCACTCCCCCTCTACCCAGCCGAGGCCTCACTTGCCGTGCAAAAGTGAATTAGACAGGGGCGAGTTCTGGGCTGTGTCCAGCCCATCAGTGCCCAGGGAGCCCAGGGCTAAGCACCCTGAAATTCCTCAGGACAGCTCCCTGAAGAAGGGGGATAGCCTCACCGCACGGCGAGCCCAGTCTTTAGACACAGGCCCGACCTAACGCATGGGCCACAGCAGACGATAGACGCTGTAGGACTTTAGGTACCGAGCCTTGGTTTATTGGAACTGGGCATAGTTTACAAAAAAAAAAAAGAGCAGCACAAAACAAAACAAGCACTATTTCAGGGCTCCTACATTACCATTGTGATCCAACTGTCCCGCTGCACTTCAGGGACAGTGGGAAGGAGTCACGGATTCTGAGACGTCTTCTGCTGCTTCTGCCTGCTTCTCCAGGACCCTAACAGAGGCTCTCCCCAGCGACACACGATGGTGGGTTTGCAGA